>JBAKBP010011969.1:0-69862 GCA_037953745.1 Lithodes maja | reverse complement strand
CGCTGGTTGGGTACTGGCTGAAAAACTTATTGTTCTACAGTATACTGTACAGGCCTATGTATTTTGTTTTTCTTTTCTCCCTTATAACACATGTGACGCATGTCGAGTATGAGCATGCTGTACAGAACGCCCAGTCAGGCCCCACTCTCGCTAGGATCGTCAGGGCAGGAACTTTGGCTGTAGTCTGTGTAGAGTTTCCTAACTCAGTTTATGTGAACCGTTGTACTATAAGTATTATCATTATGTATTTTGTTTTCTTCTAAGTCAACGAGTTCTATTTTATATCATTAGATATAAGTATTGTGTGTGGGACTTATATGTAATGATGAGAGGAGAGAGAGGGAGATATTACGTAACGGGGATCAGTGAGTGCGCCACGCGGGCCGGTAGGCCTAATTCCCTCCTCCCTCCTCCCTTCCTCCCTTTCAGCGCGTGGGAAGTTCTTTGTCGATCCCAGATTGAGAGAGAATATGACGTCATGATTGCCAGTGGGCGGTCCTTAAGTAGTTTGAGATATGCCGCTAGAGGGCCGAGTATAAAAAGGAGAGGTCCTCGCCACAATTCTTTAGAACTCATCAGGCAAAGCGACTTCTCATATCCCTTGCAACTATCCATATTCTTCCGACTGATGTGAACTTTCTCTACTCTCTGAACAGCCTATCTTCTTCTCTTCTCGTCCCTGTTTAACCTCCATGACCCCTTTGGTGCAGATTTAGTCAGCCAAAGTATTATCGCTTGAGTTCTCACGAGATAAGTGCCTGTTAGATAGCCTATTTTTGGAAGGGTTAACTAGAATAGGATTGATTGATGTTTGTTGCACTCGTATATGCATTTCCCTGTGTGCGATTATTCATGTTCCTGTTTTCTGCTGGTTTAGGCAATGCTAGACTGGGATAGGGTTTCTGAGTTGTGATTTCCTATGAGTACTAGGTTGCGGTTGAACCAGTACAATTGCAACTGAGACGTGGAACGCCTAGGTGGTCTTTCTGACTGTGTACCGTGGGAGTTTAGCACTGTGTTGCGAGTGAGGGCTTTTGCCTATGCCACCCAACACTGTGTTATCTCATTTGCTTGACTTTGAGAGGATCGCCAGGAGAGAACCAGATACTAGTGATCTGGATCTCTCAAGAGAGCATCCCGTCAATTACCGTAATTTGGCCGCACAGTCTTAAGGACCTCGCTAGGCTACGAGCCGCTTGCTCAGCCATTGTCTCTTAACCTTAGATATCCCAGCTAGACTTTGCTCGACCAGCAGATACAGCATAGTATTGAAGCTTCTCCTTATGTATATTATTGTTTAAGCACTATTGATTTCATGTGTGGCACGCTTAGCTACTTCAGAGATTAGTGGCCCACGAGCACAATCTTAGTAGGCTATTGCCAGTGCATTGTCGGAGTACTTCTTCTTAATGTTTGCCATATCCTATTGCTTATTCTTATAATTCTTCTTATGTCAATTTAAAGCCTTTAATTACCAGTGAGTTATTCATTAAATTGCTGTTCAAAATCCGATACTTACTTCTTACGAGTATTCGAGAAGCATCTAACTTATCAGAAGATTCCTTGCTTGATGCTCGAGGACTATTGTTTAACGTAACGTAATAGTGCCGATCCGAAGTAGAGGGTGGAGGACTTCTTAAGTTCTTAGTTCAAGGGTGGATTACTTCGGCTTCGGCCAACACTATTCTTTAGTGTTGTAGTACTTTCTTCTTTGTTTGATTGTTGACCAGACTAGATAACTCCCGTCTAGTTATTAGTCTGTTGTGTGAAACGCTAGTACCGAGTTTTTGTATACCCCGTTATAGCAGATAGAACTCTGGAGGGTAGTGGCGTTTTTTGTTCGGCTGGCAGTACTCTGGGGTTGGGATCGTGTGTTTCCGTTGTGGCAGCGAGCCATACTCGAGTCCTGTGTAAGAGCCCTAGTGTACCCGAGTGCCCGGTCGTAACACACATTTTAGCTCTTAATGACATAATTATATAGCAATGATGTATAATTATGCTCTACCGAACCTATTAGGCCTAAAAAGATCGATGGGCTAACTGTCGGTCCAAAACATCAATATAACCCAAAAAGTGGACAATAGTTTACACTAGAATGTTACGGCGAAATTGTACAAACATTCAGTATGTTGGTAATGAAAGTAGCTTATATTGTCACTATAGATAACACAGTACAAATTGTACAAACATTCAGTATGTTGGTAATGAAAGTAGCTTATATTGTCACTATAGATAACACAGTACAAATTGTACAAACATTCAGTATGTTGGTAATGAAAGTAGCTTATATTGTCACTATAGATAACACAGTACAAATTGTACAAACATTCAGTATGTTGGTAATGAAAGTAGCTTATTGTCACTATAGATAACACAGTAGATGGGGATTTATGGACTGGTGAAAATATAGTGGGAACGTGCTTTTCAATTGAGAGAGAACGTAAGAGGAGAAAGTGTGAGGAAGAGAGAAAATTGATGGCAAAATCAATAATAGCGATATGCGTACCAATCAAATGAAAGGATATCGATTTGACTTATATTAGGACATTTCTTTCCTTAACCCCTTCTATATCGGCGACGTCTTTTTCACTTTACTTTGGCTACTATTAGACGATTTTATTCAGCTTAGGAAGGACGTCTACCCATAACAAGTGACAGACTTTCTCAATTAATCCTTTTAGCTAGCACATATCCTTCCCAAGCGACATAAAATAGTCTAAATGTAGCCAAGATAAAATACAAAAGACGTCAGCGGTATAGAGCGTTCTCTTAAAGACAAAATTAATATTAATGATGCAAACCATGAAACTGCAATTAAAGAAGTCCCAATTAATCCCTTCTGTACCAGCGACGTTTATATAGCTTTATCCTGGCTACTTTTAGACGATTTTATTCAGTTGTTAAAGGGCCTTCAGCAATTAACAAGCCTCGAACTATCTCGCTTAACCCTTTCTACTACCACAGATCTTTCTGAAACAACACAAAATCGTTTAAATATAACTAGAATCAAATTGAGACGTCACCGGCATAGAAGGGGTTAAGGCAGGTAGGATAATTGAGCTGAGGGAGCCCACCTCGCTTTTTTTTTATCTTTCTCTCCTTCTCTCTTTGGCTTGTATTAATTGGGCCCCATTCAGCCTACTGTTTTAAGACGTTTACCCCCATCCAGGTGTCAATATTTGGTTATACTGATGTTTTGGACCGACAGTTAGCCCATCGATCTTTTTAGACCTAATAGGTCCGGTAGAGTATATACATAATTGCTATATATGTCATTAAGAGCTGAAATGTGTTATAAGGGAGAAAAAAAAAAAAACGCTAAAATACAGTATACTGTAAAACAATAAGTTTTTCAGCCAGTACCCAACCAGCGGGGGTGTGAGGGCGGCAGCCCCCACCCATATACCTGGTTAGGTTAGGTAAGGTTGTTAGGTTAGTCTAATAGCCTAGCACATTAAAAAAAAAAAAAAAAAAAAGCCTAACCCAACCAGCCGGCGTGTGGGGGCAGCAGCCCCCTCCCATAATACTAGGATAGGTTAGGTAAGGTTGTTGGGTTAGGCTAATGTCTTCCCAAAATTGACTATTTTTATAACACAAGATATTAGGCTACCCACTCCAACCCCGTGAAATCCGAGCCAGCTTTCGTCAAAAGTTGGCTCTGGTATTCACAATATTGGGTTTTATGGGTTTGCAATTTGGGAAAACCCGAGCCAAGTTTTGATTAAAAACGCTATATTATTGTATTTTTACGCTTTTAACCCCTCATTTTCCCTGAACTTCATAGCCCTCCCCACTAGTGGGGGGCGTGTTTTTAGATTGTTGGATAATGGGTAAATACTCATTTCAGCTCCTCTTCAGTATAAAACAACACTATATCTGAAGGAAAAATTAAAAAATACAAACTAAAACTTACTGAAATCGCTGTCGGTCCAAAAAGTCAGGTTTACCCAATATTTTCCTGGCGAGCGGTAGCAAGCCAGCATATAATATATAGTTTTGTGTTGACAGCAAGCTAAATTCGTACATTTTTCGATAGAAAAATTTCTCCGGCGAAGCCGGATTTCTCCATACAATGCTGTCTCGCTATCACTCGCCAGGAAGAAATCGACACCTGGATGGGGATTAAAGTCTTAAAACAGTTGGCTGAATGGGGCCGAATGGATACAAGCCAGGGAAAGATAGAAAAGGAGAGAATGATAAACAACGCCGGTGACCCCCCTCTTAAGAGAAGCAAGCCGAAAACTACTGAATACATGATTAAGTACAGTCACACATAAGATTCGTGGACCTGGTTGGTTTATCATTATGCAAATATAACCACTGGGGCTACCTATAACCTCTTTAAACAGACAACGATGTATTTATTTTATTGATGTTATTACTGTTAGATGATCTTACGTAAAGGCGGTGTCACACGAGCGATTTTTCAGTCAATTTTCCATGAGCAAGTTTGTTTTCGTATTATTTCGGGACTTTTTCGCACTGGCATCGGTAACTAGACTGAAGGTAGATTATGTTAGGTGGCTGAATTCTGATAAGGTGTAATTTTTGAAGCTTCCAGACCATAATTGCCCGTAAATATTGCTCGTGTGACTCCGGCCTAACTTATGAAGGGGGAGGGTATATTTATTGGTCGGTATATTTAATTATTATTGTTAGTTTCCGACATAGACCTTCATGAAGCGTAAACAAACCACATCAAGATCGCTCTTCTAGACAAATTTGTACATTTTCACTAGAAAATATCCAATTCCTCCTAAATTACAGGCTCGGTACCGCTCGCCGGGAAAAATGACACCTAAATGACACGGAAGGTCTTAATATTGACAACAAAATTGGGCGAAAAGTCTTAAAATCGCCAAACTAATGGGCCAAATGTCGAAAAATCTGAAAATTAAAGGGGCTAAACGTGAGGGAGAAGGGGACCATAACAATAAATTATCTCCCTTTAAGGACCTCTAGGACCCGGGTTATGGTAAACATTATCTTCATTAACCCACTAAATCAGAAAGGGTCCTTCCTAAGTTTAATAAACTCGGCTAGAGGTAGATAGATGGGGTTAATGGGTGAAACTGAGTATTCGTTAATTGTCAAATATAGTTTAAATATATATGCATTCATAATTACCTATATTTTCCAAAGCATAACGACATGTACTGACTGTATGTACTGTATATAGTAATGTCCTGCCATGGACATTAGTTCCAGGGCAGTAGTTCCCTTTCCAATGTTCCCTTACCCACACTAAACCACTGTTTGGACCCTTGATCCTCAGTGTTTTGGAGGACAAGCAGCCTAGAAGGGTCACTAGACCTGTTGTTGCTTGATTTCCTTTGTACTCCTTTGTATGTAGAAGGTATCACACGAGACCTTTTATCGTCAATTTTCTCTGATCAAAATTTCCCGGCAACATATCCGGAACCTTAGGCATTGCTATCGATCACTAGATGAAGATGGTTGACAGGATTATTTGACAACAATATCTCATAATTATTATGATGCCAGACTAGTGTTAACAATATGGAAAATACGGTCCTGTGATATTGGCTTAATGAAAACTTCTTATGGACTTTGAATTTATACGAGCGAATGTAGACTTCACACATAGACTATACTTATATCGCCCCCTTTTCTATCATGCGTCCCCGTCGATCGGAAACAAATCGTGACGAAGAGCCGGATCAGCAACACCCTCCCTTTATCGTGCCAGCAGCGGTACTGACGGAGTAGTGGACAGGGTTACCAAATAAAGTCCGTTAGATAGTAAATAGATGCCGATAATCGCTAGAATAATGCCACAATCTTGGGAATATTGCTCTAAAATGGCTCAAATCTGAGAATGTCGCTAGAATTCATACCGCTGGATGACACAAATTGCCTCTAGATCGAAGTAAAAACCTCTAGATCTAAAAAAAAATTGACTCTAGATTGAAGTAAAAACCTCTAGCTCTAGCGGGAAAGTAGCTAAATTGGCAACACTGGTGGACGGTGTAGACCCAGTGGGCCCGGACCGTTCTGCGCCCTGATCTCTCGCGCAACCCTACGAATTATCGGCGCGGTCATGTCAGTTGAAATCGACCTTGTGAGGATTAACGTGACGTCCTTTTCGTTATATCTGCCAACTACTAGACGATTGTATTCACCTTAGGAAGGAGCTTTAGCAATTAAATGGCTACAGACAATCTTCATGTATCTTTTTAGCTTCCATATATCCTTCCAAACTTCTTGAAATAGTGTAAATATGACTGAAAACAGATAAAATAAAGAAGTGACTGGTAATTAAAGCATACCGGTATATTATACAGTAAATACGGGTACTGTATAAACTCTACTTCTGCATCGGCTCAACATTGTACACGTTATGGGATTTATCCACCTACTGAATATCGTGTATTGTATTTGCTACACAAATGTGTATATTCCTTATATTTAACCCCTTGAAGCTCTGACGCGTTTTAGCAGTATATTTTGGCTATCATTAGACGATTGTATGCAGCTTAGGAAGGATCTGTGGGTAATAAAAGGGTAAATACTATCTCAATCAACCCTTTGACTTCCATATATCGTTACTAATCTGAATAAAATCGTCTAATAGTAGCCAGAAAACAGAACAGAAACGCGTATTGGAGCTTGAAAGGGTTAATATAGTCTTTCTATTCCGTACTGCACTTCATTGTACTATCGGTAATGGCTATTGGCTATACCGTCCATAAGTAGACTAGGAACCGTGACCCCTTAACCCCTTCTGTACCGCAACGTCTTTAAAATTGTATTCTAACTATATTTAGATGATTTTGTGCAGCTTCAGAATGATCTGTGGTAGTATTACGGGTTCATGGAGATAGTTCTTCCAACATTAATGACTCACTATCGTTCGCTAGGGAAAAAATAGAAGCCTAAATAGCACGATAGGTCTAAATATTGACGAAGAAATGGGGTGAAAGGTCTTAAAATCGACTAACTAATGGGGCAAGCATCTTAACATCTGAAAGCTAATGGGGCTAAACATGAGGGAGAAAGTGGTCAAGAAAAGCAGCCCATCCCCCCTTAAACATGGTAAGAGCTTTCTCTACCATCTTTCCCGACCCAGATTGACCCTTATACAGATACACGATAAGGGTCAATATAGGTCAAGAAAGATCGTAGGGAAAGCTTTAACGATGTTTAAAGGGACGGCCCTATGACGTAGCTCCCGTAGGGGTGGCGTAGTATTGTAATCACCGTGTCTGTCTGTCTGTCGGGCACACGTCACAGCAAAGATGACGATAGTGTCCCGCATAGTTCTTTACAGGGTATCTCAAAATAACGGGTTCCGGAGCTGCTTACCCTTCTGTGAAAAAAACTTTATATATATCCACGTGAAAACAAGATTGTACAGTATAACCATAAACACTATAGTCCATTCAATATAGGTTGGCAAAAACATCGTGACTCCTAACCTCTGTATCTCAAAAAGGGGTACAGCCACGATCAAACGGGCCACAGCTGCGATCAAACGGGCCACTGACGCAATCATCCAGACCATCCATACAAACACATGCTATGGATTGACTTATCACCTTCACTGCTCCACCTTCCCGCAGCAGCAACAGAAAGCCTGTATAAACCGTTTTCTGATGGCACGACCCACCTTCTTGAATCCCTTTTTCATCTTCCCATCCTTCTTAACTACATTTTCCGACTCCACCTCTTGTTCACTGGCTTTGATATGTAACTCCAACTCTTGTTCCCTTGCTTTGACATGTGACTCCACCTCTTGTTCACTGGCCTTGACTTGTGACTCCACCTCTTGTTCACTGGCCTTGACTTGTGACTCTACCTCTTGTTCACTGGCCTTGACTTGTGACTCCACCTCTTGTTCACTGGCCTTGACTTGTGACTCCACCTCTTGTTCACTGGCCTTGACTTGTGACTCCACCTCTTGTTCACTGGCCTCGACTTGTGACTCCACCTCTTGTTCACTGGCCTTGACTTGTGACTCCACCTCTTGTTCACTGGCCTTGACTTGTGACTCCACCTCTTGTTCACTGGCCTTGACTTGTGACTCCACCTCTTGTTCACTAGCCATGACTTGTGACTCCACCTCTTGTTCACTCGCCTCGACGAGTGACTTCACTTCTTGTTCACTCGCCTCGGCGAGTGACTTCACCTCTGTACCAGCCTCCTTTAAAAACTCCATGGTAACAGGTTCAAACCTTTCCTCACCTTCTTGATTCGGCTAAGTTTCCTCACCAAACATATTACAATATTTGCTGGATTGTTAAATTTTGTTAACAGCTGCCTGTACCAATTCTTCGGCACAAAGATAAAGGATGGAAACAGTTGTTTTGAGCACTATTCCACATTTTTCGACAACCCCATTATCATGAATAAAAAAAAAAAATTGTATCAACCGCTTGCCCAACCTTTTCGGTAACTGATATGTTTTTTCGTCAGTTTGTCCCGTTGATTCGCTAATCTTTGTATTTATATCAACTTTTTCCTTGACGATCCTCTTTTTCTTTTTCTTTTGTGCTCTACTTTTAACTGGAATGTTTATGTCATTATCTGAAATATTTTTGTTTTTTACATTCTCGGTAATATTTTGTTCAAGAGACTTTTTAACCATTTTTTACATTCACAGTCATATTTTTTACGTGCCCGGTAACATTTTGCTCGGGAGGGTCTTCTTCCGGGAAACTGAGCACCTCGAATCGATTATAATAAAATTTCCCTATTTCCCCTACCTTACCCTTTCCGCTAATCTTATTTTTGTCATCTTTCGGTGCCGCCTTTTTAGCCTTACATCTAGTATTTTTAGGTTGATCAGGGGGGCTTACATTTGGTGGGTCGGCTTTTGGGGGTGTATTGTCATTTTTGGGAGTAGCATCCGATGAAAGTACTGGAATTGTGGAAGGCGTATCTAATTCAAAGATTGCTCTTCGACACTCCGCAACAGGCTTCCCAACCCTTTGTTTTTTAATTTTAGGGGTCTTGGTTGGTGCAGAGGCAGGGGGGTCGGCGCCTACTGGAGACACTGCTGCCTCCGGTTGAATAACTTTGGCTTCTTGTGAGTCAGCTTCATTGTCGAGGTAGAAGCCCGGAAGTGAGTCTGGTTTATGGTCCTGGTAATCACCTCGATGGTTGGCAGTACCATACATACATAACATTTTAAGACTGAGTGTTCCACACATAAGTGCAGTTTCAGTCTCTTGTCCCAATGGCGGCGTTCCAGGCAACCCTGTTAAGGGCTGCTTCACTTGTCAAGTTCTTGGATTTGAGATCGGCGCGTATAGTCCGATCCCAGGTCTTCCTCGGTCCACCCCTTGGTGCAGCTCCCTCCACAATCACAGACCTGCATTTTTTCACCCAATTTTGTTCATCCATTCTCTCCACATGTCCATACCATCCCAGTCTACTTGTACGCATCACCTCGCTAATACTCTTTATACCTAAACGTCTCCTCAGCTCAACATTTGTTATTCTATCCTGTAGCAAAATTAACCATAATTATTAACTCGGTAATAATTCATGGCACCACAGCTACAGTTTGAATTTTGAAGAGACTTGTGATGGGCCGGAAGATTTTTATTTTTTGTGCACGGCTACTTTGTTCTGGGCCGGGAGGAATGCATTTTGAAATGCCTTGTGCTGGGCCGACAGGAATGTATTTTCATCTAAAGCTATTGTGTTCAGGGCCGGATAGTCTTCATTTTGAGATGTCTTGGGCTGGGCCGGAAGGTATGTATTTTGAGATATCCTGGGCTGGGCTCCAATAGCGTAGTAATTCGCCCCACTAGTAGAACTTCCATAGTACCTGGTTTGGTACATTTTGCCCCCTCGGCCACCACCTACTCCAACGCTTGGTATGTATCGCTGGGCCATTCAATATTTTAACTAATAATATATGAAATTGATAGTACTTCAGTATAAGCACACTAATATATCCTCGTATTCGGAGATATTATCAACACACTTCTAGGCAACCTGTATATCTTGGGTACTTAACTCAAGATTAGTACTATTACGACGCTTGATTCTACGGTAAAATTTATAATACTATCAATACAACTGGATTAATTACCAAGATATAGTTTAATGATTCAGCAACACTCAGGACCTTAATTCATTTTGTGGTGAACCTAGACATTTTTTGATTGGTCTTATGTGCCTTAGAGTAATAGTGTTAATTAATGATTAGTAGATATGGGAAGGAAGATAGCGTATCATGGACAGTTATTAAGAATGAAAGATATGATGAGTGGCGTATGTTATAAATTAAAGATATAATGATGTTTGGCATACAATATATATATAAAAGATAGATATGATGACTGGCGTATGTTATAAATGAAAGATATAATGATGTTTGGCATACATTATATATATATAAAATATAGATATGATGACTGGCATATTTTATAAATGAATAATATGATGTTTGGCATACATTATATATATATAAAATATAGATATGATGACTGGCATATTTTATAAATGAAAAATATGATGTTTGGCATACAAAATAGATGAATGATAGATATGATGAATGATAGTATTATGATGAATAATATATAAACAAATGATAGATATGATGAACGGCATACAATATTTTAATGAATGATATATACTATGCATGGAATACGATATAGATGAACAATAGATATGATGAATGACATACGATATAGATGAACAATAGATATGATGAATGACATACAATATTTTAATGAATGATATATACTATGCATGGAATACGATATAGATGAACAATAGATATGATGAATGACATACGATATAGATGAACAATAGATATGATGAATGACATACGATATAGATGAACAATAGATATGATGAATGACATACAATATTTTAATGAATGATATATACTATGCATGGAATACGATATAGATGAACAATAGATATGATGAATGACATACGATATAGATGAACAATAGATATGATGAATGACATACGATATAGATGAACAATAGATATGATGAATGACATACAATATTTTAATGAATGCTATATACTATGCATGGAATACGATATAGATGAACAATAGATATGATGAATGACATACGATATAGATGAACAATAGATATGATGAATGACATACGATATAGATGAACAATAGATATGATGAATGACATACGATATAGATGAACAATAGATATGATGAATGACATACGATATAGATGAACAATAGATATGATGAATGACATACGATATAGATGAACAATAGATATGATGAATGACATACGATATAGATGAACAATAGATATGATGAATGACATACGATATAGATGAACAATAGATATGATGAATGACATACGATATAGATGAACAATAGATATGATGAATGACATACGATATAGATGAACAATAGATATGATGAATAACATACGATATAGATGAACAATAGATATGATGAATGACATACGATATAGATGAACAATAGATATGATGAATGACATACGATATACTGTAGATGAACAATAGATATGATGAATGACATACGATATACTGTAGATGAACAATAGATATGATGAATGACATACGATATAGATGAACAATAGATATGATGAATGACATACGATATAGCCTAAGTGAATGATAGATATGATGATTGGTGGAGGGAACATAATAATATAAATAAAGTAGACGTGCCGTTTTGCCCAAAATCAAAACGGCATACCCAACTTTGCGATGGGTCACCATCATCACTACTAGTCACTATCACCATTACTATCATCACTACTACTACTCTCACCATCGCCATCATCCCTACTGTTACTACCATCACTTTTAACCCTTTCGCTGCGGGTGATGTTCTGGAATGGTTTAGCAAGTTACAGCAATTTCCAGGCTTTAAACCCTTGTCTAGCGGGTCCTCTGTGGCCATTTTGGGCCTTTTCAGGCCATTCTGACTGCTATATCAACCATCAGTATGAAAGGAACTGTATTGCGCCGAAAACTAGGTGGAAATCGCTACACAATGACGCCACATACAGCTACGTAGCACTCGTGGAGCACTGACAGTGTTACCTCAAAGATGGAAGTTTAGCTGATTTTGCTACATTGCTCACTTTTAGCGAACTATTGGTTACACTGTCATCCTCCTGCACGGTGGGGGAACTGGAGTTAGTGTGGGCCGGGAGGCCACAGATGTCGGACGTATGGATCATTACTATCCCACCCATTTTCACTCTATTTCCACCCTTTTTTCATCCGTTTTTTGCCAGTTTTTTTAACTCGACTTATGTTGCGTGCTGTGCCGCTCTTTAAGGGTTAAAAGCCTGTAATAACCGTAAAAATCGAGTGTCAGTGGGCGGGAGCGTAAGGGGCCCACCTCCGACCCTCAGAGCACCGAGCGGCTCACTGATGTTGAGTGTGTCTCGCGCGGGCCTCTCTCTGTCTCTCTCAACAGTGTAGCCATGCGTGCTATTCCAAGTTAGCATCTTTATATTATTATAATTATTGTTACTATTATCAATAATTGTTGAGATATACTGGTATATATATATATATATATATATATATATATATATATATACTTTTGCTAGAAACTCCACCTTGGATGATTCCGGTGCTATTCCTCCCTCTCCACCCTCCTCTCTCTTACATCTAAATGGACCAATGTAAGTAGCGGGGTACCCCAGGGATCGGTACTAAGACCAATTATCTTTCTAATTTACATCAACGACATAGACGAGGGTCTCACCTGTACAATCTCAAAATTTGCTGACGATACAAAAATTGCAAATAGAGTACTCTCAAAAGAACAAGTTGACGATATGCAACACAATTTAGATAAGTTGTCATGATGGGCTCAAATTTGGCAAATGAGTTTCAATGCGGATAAATGTAAAGTACTACATATCGGATACCTAAATGAGAAAGCAAACTATTTGATGAATGGCACTCAGCTAAAGAATGTAAACAGAGAAACCGATCTGGGAGTAACTATATCGAGTAACCTAAAACCGAGTCAACAATGTTCAGAAGTTGTGAAGAAGGCAAACAAAATAATTGGCTTTATAGGCAGGTCATTTGAGCATAAATCCAAAGACGTTATCCTAACCCTTTACAATTCCTTAGTCCGCCCTCTTCTGGAATACTGCGTTCAATCCTGGTGCCCTTATTACCGGTACCAAAAAGATATAGACAAGCTAGAACGAGTTCAACGTAGAGTTACCAAAATGATACCTAGCCTAAAGAACAAACCATACGAGGAGCGTCTTAGAGAATTAAATCTATTTCCTTAAACCCAGCGCAGATTATGAGGCGACTTAATTCAAGTGTTCAAAATTATCAAAGGCATTGACAATATGAACTGTACTAAGTACTTCACTATCGACCAATCTAATTACACGCGGGGAAACGGGTGCAAAATTATTGGTAAATCTTTTAACTCGCACGAAGCTAAACATTTCTTCTTCAATCGAGTTGTAAAGTTATGGAATGGGCTTCCAAGATGTTGTAGACTGCAGCACCATTGATTCATTTAAACTTCGCCTAGACAAATATCTCTCATCAAACCCGCGACTGACTGCGTTTGTAAATGAAAACTTTATTTCATCCTCCCCTCAGTTACTAACCCATCTGTCCCCTACTAACTTCCCAATCCTACCACGGACATTAGTTCCAGGGCAGTAGTTCCCTTTCCAATGTTCCCTTACCCACTCTAAACCACTGTTTGGGCACTTGATCCTCAGTGTTTTGGAGGACAAGCAGTCTAGAAGGGTCACTAGACCTGTTGTTGCTTGATTTCCTTTGTACTCCTTTGTACTTATGCCTAATATCCTAATCTCTTCTAAAGATGTACATTCTACCCTCTCTGGGCTTAATACTAATAAGGCGTACGGTCCAGGACGGTGTTCCTCCTGTTCTCAAAAACTGGGCTTCCGTGCTGACTCTGCCTAGGCAAACTCTTTCGTCTCTGTCTATCCTCTAACGTCTTCCCTTCATGCTGGAAGTTTGCTCACATTCAACTGCCGACAAAACGCATCTTAATCCTCAAGGGTTAAGATCAGGAAGAATCATTATCAATAAAGCGATTAACCTCATGAGAATTATGACTCGTTTTGAGAGTTGATTCTGGCTATCAATATTAGGTTTATTATAGCTTTGGAAGGATCTGCGGGTCTTAACTAACCCTCTGACTTACATACACCCTTCCTAATCTAAATAAAACCGTCTAATAATAGCGAGAATAAATTGTCAAAACGTGTTATAATCCTCAAAGGGTTAAATTGGAAGGATTGTAGCCGTTTGGTACCTGAGGTTTTCCACAACAAAGATGAGGCCATTGTGTTGAAAGGGTTTAATTAAGGGGAGGTTTGTTATTTTATGGACCCCCTTCTCCCTCATGTTTTGCCCCATTAAAAACATAAGAACATAAGATAAATGGAAATCTGCAGAAGTCCTATTGGCCCATACGAGGCAGACCACTTCTACCCTACACCCCTATTTGTTCTTTTACACCTAAATGCCCTACGGCACTACATCCCTCACTATAACCTATACCCCAGGGCGGGTGCCCAACCCCGAAAGGGGTTGAAATAGGGGAGCTATCCCCCCGCCAAAGGCGGCTTTCTTGGGCCTTTCCTAGCTGATGCTGAGAGGATTGGGTTCTAGTCATGTGGTGATGGGCTGGTCTATCAGAGTGAGAACTGAGCGATCTCTGCCATACCCATAGCTTACTCTGACTGTTCCTTTTACTTATATATTTTCTAGATCTCAAGTGACGGCGTCTCATCCGTGGATTGACCTCCCAATCTACCAAGATTGGAAGCCAAAGCGTCACATTTTTCCTTTGCCCCTGAACTTTCTCTTCATAATTGCTGAGGGGCACAGGGTCCTGGGTGGGACTTTGGTTTCCCGGGCGTTTCCGCACCCTCCTCAGCTCCCTGCCATGGAGTAGCTTCGGTCACCCAGGCTTTATTGTGGTCGGCAGGGAGGGTTCTGTGGGGGCGCTCGGTTATGGCCTTGGCCTTGCTTGGGGCCTTGGGGCTGTTCGGCCAGGCAGCTTGGGGAACAACAACAACAACAACCTATACCCCATGCACTATGTATATCCCCTACACTACCATTATCTTACAGCTACCTAAGAACATATATCACTACAACCTACATCCCCTACACTACATATATCTTATGCTACCTAAGAACATTTCCCACTACAACCCACATCCCCTGCACTACATCTATCATAAGAACATATCTCACTACAACCTACATCCCTTACACTACATCTATATTATGCTACCTAAGAACATAATATTATCTCACTACAACCTACATCCCTTACACTACATCTATATTATGCTACCTAAGAACATAATATTATCTCACTACAACCTATCGAGAAACTCACATTAACCTTCTAAATCAGAGGAGATCTGTTATATTTTGCTCTAGCTACCTGCAGGCGATTTCATTCAACTTAAACAAAACCTTTCAGTGTCGAGTAATTCAAATATTAGCTAAGTAATCCGTATTTCTGTGATGCTAATGTTAAATAGCGAAACACAATATTGTCTATTATGTAGGTATGGAAAATCAATCTCGAATCAGTGGCATCTGAACATGTGAACAAAACATCATATAATTTAACCCTGTGAGTACCAGCGACGTGTGTTAGCTTTTAGTCTAGCTATATTGAGACGATGTTGTGCAGCTTAGGAAGGATCTGTGGCAGGTAAAAGAGTTGGTTGAGATAGTTCGAAGCCTGTTAATTGTTAGAGGTCCTTCCTAATCTGAATACAAACGTCTAATAGTCGCCACAATATTAAGAAAGGGACGTCATCGGTACTGTACGCGTTAACACTATCTGGTGCAACGTATCGGGGGTTATTATGGTATTCTGTTTAATTATTATTGAGGGTTTTAATTGTTTTAGACATTTTCGAACAATGTGTATTTAGTTAACCCCTAGACTTGGAAAAACGCCTCTCCAAACCCCCTTCAAACTAAAACAACGTTCCCCAGACCCCCTTCAAGTTAAATATGTACATTTTTCGGTAGAGAAATGTCCCGGCCAAAAAAAAAAAAAAAACGGTTTCTCCCAAATTGCAGGCTCGCTATCGCTTGCCGAGGAAAAATCGACACCTTATTGGGTTGAAGCATCGTATAATCGCCAAACTAATGAGGTGAAACGTCTTAAAATATCCAAGCTAAAGGAATACAGGTAAATCAGGGATGATCCAAATTGGCCCGCCCTGCACCTAATAGGGTTAAGGGAAAGTACTAATATGAAGAGAAGGAATCATGTGGTCAAACTATGTGTTGATGATAATAAGATGCTTGACTAGTCTGTCTGGAGCGGTGTCAACTCCGAATACCGAGTCCCTTGTTCGAACCACCAGCTCAACCACAGGAGCAACTAAGCATCTTTTAGTATTATTAGTTGTGTGTGTATTATTATTATTATTATTATTATTATTATTATTTTGTATTATTATTGTTAATATTATTAATATGATGATTATTATTAGAATTATTATTATTATCCTTATTTGTATTATTTTAAATATTAATATTTATATTAATAATAATAATAATAATAATATTATTATTAGTATTAGTATTTTGATTATGGTTAGTAGTAGTAGTAGTAGTAGTAGTAGTAGTTTTAGTAGTTGTATTAGTACTACTATGCAGGTACTATTTACTACTGACATTGGGCAGTGAATACTGGTTCAGTAACGTTACTATTTATACCATCAAATCATAATTAATGTTTAAAGAACACAGTGAATTATGGATAAGTCAAGATTAAAAAGTCCCAAACAACTAACGAGGACTATGAAGGGGATGTACAAAGGATCAAAAGGTCAACAATTCTAGATAACTCAATAATCACTATTACAAAGTGAAGGTAGCTTCATGGTTTACCTTAAGTTCATTGTATATTATTGTGACAAGAATAGAAAAGGTATAAACAGACTCAGATGTTTGTATAATAATAATATATCATGATGGTGTAATATAATAATATAATTATGATCATAATACAAATAATTATAATCATAATCATAATGTTATTGATATTTGCATAATAATAATGAACTCAACAACACATAATTATTTAAAAACCTACAGTATATAAATGACAAAAATAATCATAATAAAGAACTCACATAGATAAAATACTACTACTACTGTTTCACATAAGACCGGTAATAAAAGATGCAACTATTATCCATATTTGAGCTGGTTGTTTGAACAAGGGACTCCCGATTGTTAGTTCACACCGCTCCAGACAGAACATGACCGCATCTTATTATCAACAACACAAACCTTTACTGCATCATTCTTGTTTATTATCTCCCCTCAAATGTTGTTTTTGTGCATAAGTTTCTGTTAGGAATTATATTGTCTTTAAGCAGAACACAACCATCTGGCTTTATCCCTTTAGTAAGATGACAAAGATTATAATTGTTATTCTGTTTTTTCTATAAACGACGTCATTTAGCTTAGGAACAAAATCTTGATAGTCAAGAAGCCTAAGAGAACCTATAGTTTATCATGTAATACAATAATACAGGTGCAGACATACAGACAGACACTGACAACCTTCTCTGCGGATCCAAGACTGAAACATATCATAATACCCCCCAAGACGTCCGGTCAGATAGTGTTAATTATCATGTATAGATGTATGGGATTGTGTTCAACTTGATGTTAAGGGGAGATGGGTCGTTTTTCTAGACTCCCTTCTCTCTCATGTTTAGCCCCATTAGTTTTCAAATTTTAAGATGTTTACCCCATTAGTGTGTCGATTTTATAATTTTTCGCCCCATTTCTTTGTCAATATTAAGAACTTTCGTGCTATTTTGGTGTCGATGTTTTCCCTGGCGAACGATAGTGAGCCTGTAATGTTGGTGGCCAGAACATTTGTCTACCGAAAAATTTACAAATTAATCTAGAAGGGGTATCTAATGGATGCTTTTTTAAGCAACTGTGTTTTCAATTCACAAAATGTTCAAACAAATTATTGCAAGTATTTCTTGCATAGTGGATTGCCTTAGGTATATGGATCATGTTTTAATTGCTTATATTTGTTTTCTTTGTTTTCCTCAGTTAGACATAGTTATATATTGGTGATGTAATATTATTTAAGGAATACTTGAGCTGTCACATTACGTAGTGGAGTAACATCATTATTTACATTTTTTTTTTTTTTTTTTTTTTTTTTTTTCTATATTCCAACTACTCCCTCTCGGGCATAGGCTGATAGCCTTTACACTCTACCGCTGAACACGGTGAGGCCCGTGAGGTCTTGCTCCAGCCTAGGGAGTGAGACATGTGAAGCTTCACGGCTCGAAGCAATTCCATCTCTGAAGCTGCTCCGCCCCTATGCTTCACAGTCTCATCCTCCAGGCTCGGACCCTCACTCTCAGAACGCCACCTATTGAGCAATTAACTCACTAGGCATTGCCCCCCTGTAGCATATTTTTGAATATGGGAATATTCATACAATGCTATTTAATCAGGGAACAATGAGGGTATTTATTTGGCATTTCGGTGTGCTGTGGTAATGCACTGATACTAGGTACAGCACAAATTCCATCCCAATAATATCTTCCCATTGACATATTGGGATTCGAACCCGGGTCCATTGGATTACCAGTCCAGTGGCAAGACCACTCTGCCACACCTCCCCTAACATGCAGTCAAAGTAGTGGAGACGTACAGTCACAATAAAAAGTAATACATGAGTGTCAATCTTCTAATTGTATTATGAAATAATCTAACATGTTGAGTCTCTATAATAACTCATTTACAAGTTGTATTTGCAGCATGTACTGCATTAAATATAAGAGAATACTAAAGCCTAATTATATGATGTTTTACGTGACTACTGAACCTGACTGTGTAAGTTACTTCACAATATGTTGTACTGTAATATAAACCACAAACCATACCAATTAACATCACATGACATATGTAATAACCATACATTTACCAATTATACTATTTGGCAGGAGACATATTCCATTATTCCTGCCATAACTTGCTATGATACAATTTAATGTTAATGTTACCATTAATTTACGTTAACATATTATTATGCCATTATTACTGATGACACACATGACTAAGGACCATCAAAGATATCTTAACACCTTTACTGACTTAGAATAACCTCGACCCAAAACATAAATGAGTTAGAATTATTAATTAACCAGTTCTACAAACCGATTAAAATATTACGGTATATATAATATAATTAGTGTTGTCAAATATAATTCAACTTAACTATAATTCAGTCCTCATCATAAGTTAAATTACCGATATAAATAAAATTACCGAAATTCCGTGGATAACGGCAGTCTTAAGTAATACCGCAGGTGTATGTTAGGTATGAGTTTGGTCTGCAGGTGTTTGGAAGTACCGCAGGAATTTTGTTATGACACTATGCTTTTGAAGGTATGATATAATTGTTAGCAAGACTAATCACTTAAACATACAAAATATGTATGATGCAATTATGATGTAACCTGGTAAACAAAGACGTCATTATGTTTACCTTGTGGCCAACTGAATGGAATGGTTGAAGTAGTAGTAGCTCATATGCTGTTAGGTGGTAACATTGAATATTTCTACACGCTACACCGTCCAATGTTACTTAATGGGTGTTCGGTAGCCCCTTTGCAGTTATTGAATATAGCATGACATCTTCTATGTTGTTTAACATGGTGTGTGAAATGAAAAAAAAAAAAATCTATTATATTGTAACAATCAACATTATAAGATATACAAACCTCCTTTGACAACAGTTAGACTGGACAATTCGTACAGTCATGACCAAAACTCTTGTATCCCCTTAATATCTTACACATGTTGTTCTTTCCTGATTGAACAATACGTTAATGTCCAATAAACTGTGACACACTGTTTAATAAGTCACTAGTTATGAGGTATGTTTGAGAGATGTAGCCTTTCAACCATTCGTATCCTGTATTGGTAAAACTGTGAACCGAAACATTGGTGCAACCATATAGTGTTTGGTTGTGAATGTAGCAAACACACTTTTGTTATCTTGTTTATGTTTATCACTAACTTTAACATTAATTGTTTACAGCGACGTAAGAGATAATAATACATGTTAGAGGTTGCTAAAAGGGGCTTACCTTTTGTATGCAACTATTTAATAATTGTATTATTTAAAAACATAGTTTATATATATTAATCTAAACATAATAAATCACCGCATATGACTCTCTCCTCGTCCCTCGGTGTGAGAATCTTGGCTGAGTCACCAGGTCCATAATATATCTTACTACTACAACAATACTAACACGGTGTATTTACAATACTTTGGTTTGGGCACTTGATATGAAGAGACTCACTCAATAACAACAACATAACCATGTACAATTACAGTTGACCAAAAGTTACTAAAGTTTATTGAGCTGATCTCAATATCTTACTTGAGGTTATAGTTAAACTACAATTTAAATGATCACGAATACTTTCATGTTAATTGTACTATTAGCTAACTTAGAACTATTATCATACACATCTGCAGTGTGTGATAACATTTCAATATTATTTACACATTTGAATATGACCTTGATTTGCATTCCTGATGTGAATATCATAATAGAGTAAGCGATATACAGGCTGTGTCACAATAGCTGTTGCTATGCCTGCTACTGATTATATCATCTTACCGCTAGATTTATGTATTATTATTAGTATTATTATTATTTTGTTGTTTTGCATATGTATGCAAGAGACGAAAGACAGTATGCCTGTAACGAGTGTCTCCCCAAAGCCGAAAGAGTGACTGAGCCTTAATTATCTGATTGTATTCGAGCGTTAATAGGTAAAGGTATACACTTTTTACTAAAATTAATGGTTATCAACCGAAATCAGATGTTGACTAGTAAAATGGACGCCATCTTTAGGTGATAAAGTACCAGTTGCAAACGATTGCAGATACTGAACTCCACAACCAACTATCAGCAAGACATGACATTATACACTAACTCTTGTGTTCTGTATTAACCGTTTGGTACGATAAACCTTTAGCAATCATTATGGCAATAGCTTAGTTACATTATACCCATATAAGATAGAATGTTAAAACGATGTCATTCTCAATAAAATCAATCGTTGCATAAATAAGCAGCTTGAATAATCAATTAGTATACACATATAATATAATCAGCATGTAAACCAAGAACACCTGGAAACAACAACTAACATATTGGACAAGTTAACTGAACTGGTACCCATCCACCATCTGGAATCAGAGCTATCGAATAACAAACATTCGTATCATTCAATGTAAAGTTGTTGTCACACTGAGGGCCTCGGGTCGAGTCACTCTGGTCATTATTATATACCTTTTGTTAAACACCCTCAAGATGATCACGTCTTTGACAGTTTATTTTGGATTATTATTATTATTATTATTATATGAGATGCCGAAGTCTCCAACCAGGGTGCAGAAACACCATCAAGATCAATCCACACAAAACACCGGAGGCACTGGAGAGAGACTATGGCAACTTCGAAAAAATAAAAACATACACTGCATACTGTACTGTACATATACACATATTAAACACAGATAACATATTATGCAGTGGAGGATATCAAGCTTAAATATAATACAATAAAATAGAATAAAATAAGTTTAAAAATTAGAATTAATGCTGCAAAAAAGCATTAACTCTAGACTTAAAAATGGAGATATTAGCTGAATTGACTAGCTCATTTGGCAATTTATTCCACAAGTCAACCATGGCCGGCACAAAACACCGTGAAAACTGTGTAGTAGAAAAATTAACACGGCTCATGGCAAGATAATTAAGATTGCTTGTGAATCTAGTTGCACGAGCCCGGACATAGGGCCCAGGCAGAACCCCATGTAAGGGATGCTGAGGGTTGTTAAAAACTTTAAATAAAAGACTAAGGGCACCAACTTTACGTCGATGACACAGATCAAGAGACAAATTAGGTAGAATAAACCTGATGGAATTTAGCGACCTGTCAAGCAACTTGAGATGGCAGTCAGCTGCTGACAACCAGACAGGTGAGCAGTACTCGAAATGTGGCAAAATAAAAGCATAACAAGACTTGATAACTGTGGCGTCACAAGCAAATGTTTTATAAACCTTGCGAAGCAGACCAATTTTTTGGGAAATGGGAGAGGAGAAAGAACGAATATGCTTTTTAAAAGTAAGTTTGGGATCAAGAGTAACTCCTAACAAACGCAGAGTATCCACATTCTCAATTTGCTCACCAGAAACTTGTAGATAAGGATGGGGAGGATCCAAGGTACGAGATCTGCTGATGATAATGGAGTGTGTTTTACTAGCATTAAGTTTCATGCCCCAAAGTTCACACCATGATGTAATTTTGGCTAAATCCCTATTCAGAGCAGTAGCAATTACGTGTCGATCTATTGGTGATGCAATTGACGCATATAAAGTTGTATCATCAGCATAGGAGATTAGTTTATTTTCAAGCTTGGAACACAGGTCAGCAGTAAAAATAATAAAAAGCAAAGGCCCAAGGACACTGCCTTGTGGAACACCAGAAACAACAGTAACAGAAGGGGAATGACACCCATCAATGACCACAGACTGAGATCTTTTCGTCAAAAAATCTTCAAAGATCCTTAAAAAATTGCCACCAATACCAATGAGCTGTAACTTAAACAGAAGTGCTTTATGGTTGACTAAATCAAAAGCAGAACTAAAGTCAATAGCCACGACGCGAGACTCCTGTCCCTGGTCCAATAAAGATTGCAAGTCATGGGTGAGTGTCAGAAGTGCATCACATGTACCCAGTCCCTTACGAAAACCAAACTGTGAGTTGGTATAAAATTATGACTACTACAATAAGAGGAAAGGCGTCTGGACAAAAGCCTCTCATAGAGCTTGGATAGGATAGGTGTAATAGAGATAGGGCGATAGTCATTAGGAGATGATGAGGCAGTATTTCCCTTTGGAATAGGAGTGATAATAGCCTTACGCCAGCAAAGAGGAAAACTACCTGATTTCAAATAGCATAGACGATTGTATACAGCTTAGGAAGAATCAGTAGGGATTATAAGGTAAAGGCTATATCAATACCCTGACCACTTGTGATCTTCAGGCTATACGGAAGTTGGTGCTGTAAACTTCTTAAGTAAAGATATATTACAAGACGTTAATCGATTATGATTGATGGCATGTTAACTGAATAAGATGTTATGAAACTTTCCACATCGGTATCAACAGCTGACTGGTGAAGTGCAGAGCGTTCCCACATCAATCATTCATATTTGTTGACCAACCAACTTTACTTCTAAACTCAATTAATGAAATCAACAAATGCATGTGGCACTCCAAGGACTCGAACCTAGGATACTCCACTGAAATTCCCGGCATTTATGCATTACGCTATCAAGACAGGATCAACCCCGCACAAGGCGTCATTTTGTTTTTTACCCAAGGCCTTAACCTTGGACACTGTCTACTTGGTGGCCTTCATAGCTATAATGTGCCTTGAACAAATTTACCGTTCTTTCCCATGGCCATCATTCTGTGATGCCTTTAACCTTTGACCTTTAACTTTTAATCAACTGTTGTCTCAATTCATAACATGTTCAAGCTAATTGTTGCAAGTTTCTCCTGCATAGTGGACTGCATTAGGTGTATGGACCCTGTTTTAATTGTTGCAAGTTTCTCCTGCATAGTGGACTGCATTAGGTGTATGGACCCTGTTTTAATTGTTGCAAGTTTCTCCTGCATAGTGGTGACTGCATTAGGTGTATGGACCCTGTTTTAATTGTTGCAATTTATCCTGCATAGTGGACTACATAAGGTGTATTGGACCCTGTTTTAATTGTTGCAAGTTTTCCTGCATAGTGGACTGCATTAAGTGTATGGACCCTGTTTTAATTGTTGCAAGTTTCTCCTGCATAGTGGACTGCATTAGGTGTATGGACCCTGTCTTAATTGTTGCAAGTTTCTCCTGCTTAGTGGACTACATTAGGTGTATGGACCCTGTTTTAATGGTTGCAAGTTTCTCCTGCATAGTGGACTGCATTAGGTGTATGAACCCTGTTTTAATTGTTGCAAGTTTCTCCTGCATAGTGGACTGCATTAGGTGTATGGACCCTGTTTTAATTGTTGCAAGTTTCTCCTGCATAGTGGACTGTATTAGGTGTATGAACCCTGTTTTAATTGCTTATATTTGTCTGCCTTTGTTTTCCTCAGTTAGAATAAAGGTTGTTGAGGAAACTATTTATAGAATATATCGTGCATTACTTTATTGGTAACAGGTGATAAGTATGCATTGCATGTTTTACCTATTGGCGACCATTTGATGTGTTTACATAATATGTATAATCATGAGTGTAATAAAATCGTCTAGTGTTAACACATTCATTAAATCAGGCTATAACTGTACTATAAGGCAAATGTGAAGAAGCTTTCAGTGATATATTATCTAAATCAAATCTAACAATATCATAAGATGGCACGGAGGGACTTAACTATTCAGACAGAAAGTAAAAATACTGAATTATGATAATGTACACAACATCGATAATGTGAAAGTGTAGAAAAAGTAGCTATATATATATGAGGCCCCTACAGGAACTAGAGTGGCCTATTCAGGAACCAGGACGGCGATTAGCCGGAAGGACACAACTGGAACCAGAGGGGCCTCTACACTACTGTGTATATATATATATATATATATATATATATATATATATCTGTCAGTGGCCACCTAACGACCTACACCTACAGGTGTTTAGTCTGTTCGGTGGCCACCTAACCAGTCACTGTCTGACCAAGTCTTGTATTAACTCAGACTCGATCAGACAACCAGGCAGTGAGGCCCTCACCTCTTACCGCCCGGCTGTGAACTGGGTAATATATAATAATGCTTCGGGTCTATTTCCGCATATTATTTATGTTTGTTAATACATTATACTCATATTAACGGTAAACAGGTTATGACAATGAATGAATTGTGTGTGTATTATATATATATATATATATATATATATATATATATATATATATACTGTATATATGTATACTGTATATATATATATATATATATATATATATATATATATATACTGTATATATGTATAATATATATATATATATATATATATGTATATATGTATACTGTATATATGTATACTATATATATATATATATATATATATGTATATATGTATATATACATATCGTGATCTACTTTAACGTGCGATATATTTGCATACGTGAACATTGTTTGATAAATACAAGAAGATTCATGATTGACGGCTCACACTGATCCAGACATTTCCGTCGAAAATATTATTATCAACAACACTAACATTACCATATGATTATGTTTATACATATTATGGATTGTATTCCCTTAGTTTAGATAAGTGTTTGTCCATTTGTTCCTTTATCAGAAAGTTGTAACTAATTTATGAATTATACCAATGAATTAAAGGGTTAAACGTAATCATAATATGGCATTCGATTTTGAAAAGTGTTAATATATGTATTATGATAATTATAATATAGTTTGTACCTAAATAAAATCTGGCTAAACTGTATATTAATATTATAACAAACTATAGTCTGTTCACTTGAGCCAGACATCTGGGGCCCCGTGAAAAAAGTCAAATAACATCTCTTCACAATTTTACCTAATAACCGGTATAAACGAAAATAGCTTACAGTATCAACACTTACTTTCAATTATGACTACAAATGGAGATATGTATTAAAAACTATGTCGAATTGAGTGAAAATGACCAAACAAAGAGCGGCGATGTTATACCCTTGCCGACACCGACCTCCTAATATTGATGTTGTTAATATTAAGATAATGTGATAAAATAGACAGGAAACTATATTATAAGCACCATATATATATATATATATATATATATATATATATATATATATATATATATATAGTGGTGGCGGAAAGTATTGTCTAACAAACTATGATGGTTACTAGTATCAGTTGGTGTTTACAATATGATGTAAGTCTTCAGCTTGGCATAATAATAGTAATACTACTACTACTATTACTACTATTACTACTACTATAAAAAGGATGCATTAGGACTAATTGAGAGCTGGTGGTTCGAACAAAGGACTCAAGATTGAGAGTTAACACCGCTCCAAATAGGACAGTCCAACATCTTAATATCAACAACACCAACGTCACCATATGATTCTTGATATACATGATAAATCTATATTTATATTCTTTATGTATGTAAGAGACCCAGCTAATATAAAGGTGTTGTGTAAGGAGTCAGAAGGTCGTTAGTGCTTGATAACAAAATAATCACTATAGTCCAAAGAAAAATGCTGATTGGATGATACAACATCGTGGAAATTGGGTAGGCAACATCTCTTCACACTTTTGTTTAATATTATGTATTGCACTAGACATATCGAAGGCCTTCGATAGAGTCTGGCACAAATCTGTAATTTCTAAACTACCCTCCTTCAGTTTCTATCCCTCCATCTGTGCCTTTGCCTCTAATTTCCTTTCCGGCCATTCCATACCTGTGGTTGTGGACGGCCATCGCTCACTTCCTCATCCTATCAACTCCGGTGTTCCTCAGGGCTCTGTCCTATCTCCTATTCGCTTTCTAATTTGCATAAATTATCTTCTTAACTGTACCTCCAGTCCCATCCATTCATACGCAGATGACTCTACCTTGCACTGCTCAATTAGTTTTCCAGAACGCCCCAGCCGGCAATCCCTCGAAGACAAACATAATGAGGCGATAGAACACTTATCTTCTGATCTAACTACTATGAGAAAACCTTGCTGCCTTTAATGCTTTCAAAACCCAATTTCTCCATCTATCTACCCGCCCGAAACTCCCAGAGGACTATCCCTTATCCTTCAACAATACAAAAATCAATCCTTCGTCTTCTCTCAATACTCTCGGTGTCTCTTTTCCTTCTGCTTTCACTTGGAAGGACCATATTACCAGTCTTGCTAAGGCAGCGTCCCAGAAGCTGGGTATGCTCAACCGCCTCAAGGGGTTCTTTACCCCTGCACAGCTTCTTGCTCTGTACAGGGGCACAGTGCGTCCTTGTATTGAGTATTGTTCACATGTGAGGGGAGGATCCTCTTACACCAAACTCCTAGACAAAGTAGAAAGGAAGGCCTTTCGTATCATTTATTTCCGGGCCACTCACCAACTCTCTGCAAACTCTCTCTCTTCGCCGCAATGTTGCATCTATCTCGCTATTCTATCGGTACTACAATAATCAGTGCTCCACTGAGCTCTCCCAGTGTATACTACCTCCTCTACGTAGGAAGCGTGGTACCCGTCTTCCAACACAATCCCATCCCTATTGTGTCCAACCCAAGAGTGAAACGTTACTCTCAGTCTTTCTTCTATTCAACAGCTGAGCTCTGGAACTCTCTCCCAAAATCAGTCTTTCCCTCCTCTTATGACTTAAATTGCTTCAAACTCCATGTCCAACCAGTCAACTTTGAAAATATAAATATAATTTATTTTAATTGAACATTTTAATTGCGATTTAGTTTTAACATGAAGTATTGTATGTACTTATAACAAGTGTGCACCATCTTACAGTCAAAAAGGTTCATAAGATAAGTTTTACCTCTTGGCTTTCTAGGGATACTAATTTAGCTTAAGTGTTACTAGTTTGCAAGAACAAAATGCCAAATTCGTCATCGTACTGACAAATTGACGGGGTTCATTTTCTTTTCGAATTGTGTGAACCAATTACTCGAGAACAAGGATCATATTATTAAAATTTTCAAATATATGTTTTTGTCTTAAATGTATTCTGGTTATCATTAGACGACTTTGTTCAGCTTTCGTAGATCCTCTACGAATCAAAGGTACAATACATACTGTATAGTTCATAAGCTCCCACAGGTCCTTCCTAAGTTTGATATAATCGTCTAATCATAGGCAGAGTGAAGGAGGGCGTCATCATATACTGAAAGGGTTGAACAAGTGGGAGGGATATTGTTGATTTTAATGAAGGATTATGAGTGATGATTTATGAAACAACTCTCGATGTTTCCCTATGTTGAAGTTGTTTACTTTTACTAATTGTTTTCATTTCCTCAATCTTTTGTTCGATATTTTATACACTATAGACGACGCCCTTCCCACGTGTCTCAGAATCACGGAGGACATAATATACGGAGTGTCAACTACACATTATAATTACGAAGGCATTACATGCACGCCATCTATTGGCCAAGCTAGTTGATAAGAGAATGGGAATATAATAGGTTTTAAAGAAAACGTATGCAGGCAGATTTGAGGTTCACTCGGATACCATAGTCTCTAGCCCACCCCACTCTGGCACGAGGTGAGGACAGGACCCTTTCTGGACGGTGGCCCACAATGATAGTTACGGCTGGGGTTTGGGAGAGAGAGAAACGCACATACGAACACAGTGTGAAGCATTTGGGACAGGATTCGAAGTCTTCAAATGCTTCACACTGTGCTCGTTTGTGTGTTGCCCTCTCTTTCAAACCCCACCCATCACCATCACTGTGGGCCGCCATCCAGAAATGGTCCTGGCCTCACCTTTTGCCAGAGTGGGGTGGGCTAGAGACTATGGTATCCGAGTGTACATATTAGTATCCTTTATCTCTGTATATTGTGTCCAGTTCTCATTATTTTTGATAACCATAAGTCTCACTAATATTATCCTTGGGGTAAATGGAATGTAATACATTATGAAATGTCGATTAACAACATGCAATTAATTCAAACACATTAATGTTTTACACATTTATACATGTAAATAGTTGTAATGCACACTAACATAGGTCTATCTTATAATATTAAACTGTATTTCCTCTGACCTTTCTGTTGGAATAAACTATCATTCTCCAGTCCCTATAATTACACACAGCTCTTATGTGCAGATTCGTAAGCAGTTGGTCTCAGAGAACTACCCTTATTGAGAATATCAGTATTTACACCTATTCCGGTGCACACCATTGCAAGTGCCATTTACAAATTGATACTAATTCAATTATTTATTAATTAAGTATATTAGTCGATGAATAAGAGAGAAATAGGCATGGCAATATGAAATGCAAACCGGTGTCCGGTGTCAAATATATATTTTGGATTGTAACCAATACACACTATACACAATTTATTTTCATGTGAACATTTTATCACTCCCTTAGCAGCGAATTGTTCCATATTTATGGGATGAAATGAAATGGAATCGTAGGTCACGGCCAGTTCGTCTAATTTTTCCCCACACACCACGCAGCGGTGGCCAACGTTTGGGGCCATGTTTGTTTATTCCGCCACACACCCTCGCATCGTTCCTGTCATTTGTTGAAAACAGACAGACGACACGCCGGCGATCACAGCGCCATCTATTGACCATGCTATGTCATTATCGTGGTTTCATAATCCCCCATAAGAGTTAACACTACGTAAATGTTTTCTTCCTTGCTCAGAATACGGAATAATTGGGTTAGTATTGTTTATATCGGTGAAGTGATAGGTTGTGTGTGTTGTCTGTTCTCCCTGTACAGTCAGATCCAATAGTTCCCCACCAACCTCGATGAAAATTATGACTGCATGATGTTACCACTGTTCCTTGACATGTATTATGTGTTCATATTAGTCAGTGAGTAATGCTGTGTATTAATATGGATTGTATTGAAGGGATGGAACAGTTTATCTATTGGGAAAGGCTACACAATTTAACTTTAGTCTTTCCAACACCGACGTGACAGATACACCATCATTTTTGTTTGGAAGAGTCTCGAGAGGCTGCTGCCAAATGTGGACCTTCAAACACACAACCACCCAAGAAGAGAATTACTTGGCTTCATCAAGAGAGAAGAGGGTGTATAGTGACAACCATAATACAGGACAGCTATAACGGAGCTCGCCTGAACTAAGTGCACCCAACATAAATAAGGAACCTGACGGGCATATCATGAGACAGCTTCAAGTACCAACTATACAAGTGGTTGTCTACGGTGGCCGACTAGCCCCCAATACCGGGCTACACTCAACAACAATGGTAACTCCATCCATTCTTCATCTTAACAACCAAGAGAAGTGGAGCTGCTGGCTGACAGTCAAGGTCCAACTAAGCTGTGCCTCAGTGTGCCTGTGCTCAACCAGATTCTTCTAAAGTAAGTATTTCTTAATTTCACACACTTTCTGATCAAAGTTGTAGCGAACAATTATGTTTCATTGTACATATTCAAATTTGTGGATTGATTGTCACTATGTAAATAATATATATATATATATATATATATATATATATATATATATATATATACCGGTATATATACAGTATATATTCATGTGTGTGTAGTGCTACAATCAGTGAAGCCAATAATGTCTATCAATATTTCAATGTTGGAGCCACCATTCACACATTATTGACACGATAAATAATTTAAGCCCTGGTTAAAGCAAATTTTAGAGGTACAATATATTCAGTGAAGTGAAGACTAATTACATTATTCTTGTAACTGAAAAAGATCAACTCAAATATGATAGCCTAGTAGTTAAGATACTACGAAAACTACACATTATTCAAACACCAATTCAACACACGGGCAATTCATATAGTAACGTCACGGAAGAAAACTATTGGTAACATTCAAGGAGACTACTGCAGGACTCTTCTTCTTCTTACCTCTGACTGGGTATCCTAGTGTTTACTAGCATATACTCCTTTGAAAGGACATTAGCCTAACCTAACAACCTTACCTAACCTATCCTAGTATTATAGGTGGGGGCTGCCGCCCCCACACCCCCGCTTTGACTTAGATTTTTGGTGTATTTGTCTGTGAAGTGGGTATTTTTCAATTTGTTGATAACAAAAATCCTCCATGCGGACTATATGGAGAAAAATATGACGAATCTATTGGTGCCTATTTTCCCTAATAAATTGTTTCTCATAACGTCGCAATACTGTCCTTGAATATAATCAAACTATTTAATCACTCACACCAAAATGTATTATACAATCTTTGGCAAAATAAATTAAAAGACATAGCCTAATAACAATCCTAACTTGCATCCATTAGAGTAACTTCCCGTATATATGTTAATAGGTATTTCATAAATCAACGTTACGAACAACTGTACCCTATTCACATAAGTCAGACATCTGAAATATGTGACAGTATATTCGTTATTGGTGGACACAACCTGTGTGGAGCGGTAGTTTGGGTGTGGAATGTTAGGAGTCCCATTGGTTACCGAATAATTATTGACCATTTAGGGGAACAGTGAGACCCCAATGAAGTACAACGAACGTTTCCCACACTTCTTCTCTAACTTTAATAATAACCCAGTCTCGTCACATAATGTTGTCCTAGCCATATGTTTATGGACAGTGATCCGACTCCGGAAGAAACCTTTGATTGAACCAGATGTCATCACAATCACAGAGTAATATAATTGACTGACTCGCTTGTTCATAACTATTGTGCTTGTACTCAAAATATTAATGGTATTATCCAAAGACATCAGAAAATATATTACTATAACGTTTATCTTAATACATTCAGAAATTAGCTTAGCAAATTTACATATATATATATATATATTTGTAAGTGATATTTAAAAGAGATGTTGCAGGTAATCTGCAGAACAACAACTCTTCTATTAGGGGATTCCTGTCTTGTGGAAAACATTGTTCGCTCTTACCTTACTCGGGGACCTTACTGATGCGCAGATAAGTGCTACTTATCTTATTTTGTCAATTTGATTTTCACTCTCCTATAACATTTGATTTTCACTCTCCTATAACATTTTCAATTAGTTATGTACAGCCAGTCCAGGACACGATAATTCTGCAGAACAACAACTCTATCTATCTATCTGTATTTTATTGTTAGAAAGTGCGGAAATAACTTTGTTATTAGCATTTGCATTGTTAATTATATAATTCCGATACCCCAACAATCTAGGGGAGAGTTTGGGAATGCTGATTTTGAAAAGACATTAGCCTAACCTAACAACCTTACCTAACGTATCCTAGTATTATGGGCGGGGGCTGCTGCCCCCACACCCCCGCTGGTTGGATATTAAAACAATAAAAGATTGACGGGCGCCAAAATAAAGGCAATGAAGTCTATGGTGTTTACTCTGCAATCTTCAGCTTTGATGTCGATAACAGGAAAGTACCAATATAAATGTGCTGACATCTTGTGTAGGTGAAGCTCTACTCTGATTGGCTACTGAACATCGGGGAGGAGCCTCCAAGGAGGCTAAAATGTAAACAAACTGTCCTGGACTGGCTCTACAAATTGACAAAATAATAAAAGTAGGGTAACATTCAAGAGAGCTAGAGCCGCCTTATTTACCAAGTCTTCTTTATATTTTTTTCAAGGAATATAGTGTTTTATTGTTGTTTTTCATGGTTTGAGTGGAGGATTTGCATTAACTTGCCCAGTATTCATTAATCTGAAGATACGGTGTCAAATGGCGCCATTTATTGGGTGAATTGCGCTTTAATAGTAGGTAGGGAAATTGTGGAATAATTTGGATACACGATGGGTTGAGTGGGGGGCAAGGCCCCCCCCCCCCCTCAACCCCCCTTGATTTATTGTCATCCTCATATATGTAGATCTGGAAGGGGGCAAAAACAGGTTGCCGGTATTTCGTTTTTGTGAGTAACACTCACGCCATTTATTGGGTGAATCGCACCCACCGCATCGTTCAAAACAAAAAAGGTCAAGTCGAAGGATTCATTGGACGCAATGCTTTGTTTACGGTCGGGACTTATTATTTTGGTGTTATTTTTCGGTGTAATCGGGTTTTTTCACTTGTCGATAACGAAATTCCTCCATGCGGACTATAATGAGAAAAATCTGGCGAGTCTATAGGTCCCTATTTTCCCTAATAAATTGTTTCTAATAGTGCGGCGAAAGACATCTTTAATGTTATCAAAAGTAGCACTTATCCGCACATCAGTAAGGTAAGAGCCGATTAAAATAATTCCATAATACAGGAATCCCGTAATCGAGGAGTTGTTGTTCTGCAGAATACCCCAGGACACTTTGTTTACATTTTAGCCTCCTTGGAGGCTCCTCCTTGATGTTCAGTAGCCAATCAGAGTGGAGCTTCACCTACAAGACGTCAGTTCATTTTGATTGGTACTTTCCTGTTATCGACAGCCAAAGCTGAAGATTGCGGAGTATTACACTGTAGACAGACTTCGTCGATTTTTCTTTCGGCACCCGTCAATCTTTTATTGTTTTGATACCCAACCAGTGGGAGTGTGGGGGCAGCAGCCCCTACCCATAATACTAGGATAGGTAAGGTTGTTAGGTTAGTCTAATGTATTTTCACAGTTGACTAAATAGAGTAAACCACGCATTCCCAAACTCTCCCCTAGATTGTTGGGGTATCGGAATAACAATTACTAATGCAAATGCTAATAAAACGTGCTTTCCGTACTGTCTAACAATAAAATACACACAAACCATTACAGTATAAAATACAAAATTAAAAACTAAAATAACAGGAGTTGTTGTTGTGCAGAATTACCGATGTTGCTTCACCCATTTCATCAAGATTACTTTACTCAATCTGACGTATACTTTAGATAAATTCTAGGTCAAAAATGTCTAGTTTAAGGGTTAAAGCTATAATGCACATTTCAACCACAGCAAGTCAATCGAATCAATATAAAGATACTAAAACAACAATTTGTGTAATTGACCCTACACAGTACAGTAGATATATTAACATTGATCAATATGGATTTAAGGCTAGTATACAACACCAATGTTCATCAAAAATATATTTACGACCATTTGATACAGGAAATAAAAAAACTAATATGGATTATCAGTGAAATCAGATGAGTTTACGTGGCTAATAGCAATCTTGTAACTGCAGGAGTCAATATTTACCATCAATAATATATTAACACACATTGCATAGATCAACGCCAAAATATACCAAGACACTGTGTTTATATGGCTACCGAATATATTAATCGAGATCATAAATGTATTGAACTTATAGTACAACCATATTAGACAGTACTTCCAAGCAATACTTCGCAATACTTAACTGGGCGATCCTGTAATTGAGTATATAAACTAGAGGTTCAACGAATTCAGATTCCACCTTATGCACGGGTTAATCCATCAAGCTCGGCCCCAGACTTTGGATACTATCACAATAATGATTTACATGTCTGGCTCACACAGCCAGACACACAAACACACATACAAACAGACACAGCCAGCCAGCCAGGCGTGAAGGCCATAGAGTTTGATTTTATCAGCTGCAGATGACACCAGAGACCTTTGTAAAGAATTATTTGTTTTCACGGTGCACTAATATTACTTATATGATTAGCATATGAACATTAAAGACCAAAAAATATGTGTAAACAGCAAATATCTAGTGAAAAATTAAAATATTTATCCAGTTTAACACCAGGTCGATGCCATCGATATAATATTTAGGCAAATATATTAGTTATGTCATGTACTTCATTGCCATATATGTCCAAACCGTCAGTAATTCATTATAATATACGCCCTAAATAACTAACAATAAATGCCCCCTCACCCGACCGACCATCCCCTGACGACCCCACACAATTACCTGGACCTCGGCCTGTTACTCTTTCTATTAATTTCTGCAACATTCGCGGACTTTCCTCTAACTTTCACTCTGTTGAGCACCATCTCTCTTCCTACAAACCTGATCTTCTCTTCCTCACCGAAACTCAGGTGTCTGTAGCAACATCCAGCAACCCCTTCTCTGTATCCTCCTACTTTCTCTATCCTAGTTTCAAAGCCAAAGGCGGATGGTGTGCATATGTGCACAACAAACTCACTTGCTCTCGTGTTCCCGATTTCGACTCCTCTGAATTCTCAACTTTATGGCTCAAACTTTCCTGTCATTCTCTTACTAAATATTTCTGTGCTGTCTATCTTTCCCCTAACTCTACCAACTTTCCCAAATTCTTTGACTATCTAAACTCTACAGTGGAACACATTCTATCCATTTCTCCTTTCTCAGAAATCTCCCTCTTAGGAGATTTCAACGTTCACCACCGCCATTGGCTCTCCTCTCACACTACTGATCCACCTGGTGAACAAGCCTACGTCTTTTCTATCCTAAATGACCTAGAGCAGTTAGTTCAGCAACCCACCCGTATCCCGGATCGCATCGGAGATCGGCCCAACATTCTTGACCTGTTTCTAACTTCTAACCCTTCTTCTTATACTGTCGATCTTTTCTCTCCTTTGGGCTCCTCCGACCATAAACTTATCTCTGTCACCTGTCCTATCTCTCCAGTACAGCCACCCGATCCTCCTAGCCGGCGGCGCTTGTGGCACTTTGGCGCTGCCGACTGGGAGGCTCTTCGGCAGTACTTCTTTGATTTCCCATGGAATGATTTCTGCTTCCATGGCCGAGGACCCTCGGAGAGTGCTGAACGCATTACCGAGGTAATCCTATCGGGCATGGAAGCATACATTCCATTCTCTTTCTCTCAGACTAATGCTAAAAAATCTTGGTTTACTCACGCCTGTTCTACTGCTGTCCGCAATAAGGAGGAAGCATTCAAACGGTACCGACGCCTTAAAACTCAAGACTCTCATTCTTCATATGTTTCTGCCCGGAATCAAGCCAAATCTGTTCTTCGACTTGCCAAACACTCTTTCATCAATAATAAATGCACTGAACTATCCAACTCTAGCTCTTCCCAAGCTTTCTGGCATCTAGCCAAAAACCTCTCCAACAATTTCTCTTCCTCGTCTTTCCCTCCCCTTTCCCACTCTGATGGCTCAACCATCACTTCTTCCTCTGACAAAGCTAAACTCTTCGCTCAAACTTTTGCTAGAAACTCCACCTTGGATGATTCCGGTGCTATTCCTCCCTCTCCGCCCTCCTCTCTCTTGCTTATGCCTAATATCCTAATCTCTTCTAAAGATGTACTTTTTACCCTCTCTGGGCTTAACACTAATAAGGCGTACGGTCCGGACGGTGTTCCTCCTGTTGTTCTCAAAAACTGTGCTTCCGTGCTGACTCCCTGCCTAGGCAAACTCTTTCGTCTCTGTCTATCCTCTAACGTCTTCCCTTCATGCTGGAAGTTTGCTCACATTCAACCTGTCCCAAAGAAGGGTGACCGCTCTCAACCCTCCAACTATCGTCTAATTGCTCTTATCTCTTGTCTTTCTAAAGTTTTTGAAACTATTCTTGCTTCCAAATTTCTTAAGCATTTCTCTTCTCATAATCTGCTCTCAGATCGCCAGTATGGCTTCCTTAAGGGTCGCTCTACTGGTGATCTTCTTTCATATCTTACTAACTCTTGGTCATCCTCCTTTCGGGACTTCGGTGAGACTTTTTCTATTGCACTAGACATATCGAAAGCCTTCGATAGAGTCTGGCATAAATCTTTAATTTCTAAACTACCCTCCTTCGGTTTCTATCCCTCCATCTGTGCCTTTGTCTCTAATTTCCTTTCCGGCCGTTCCATAGCCGCGGTTGTGGACGGCCATTGTTCACTTCCTCACCCTATAAACTCCGGTGTTCCTCAGGGCTCTGTCCTATCTCCTATTCTCTTTCTAATTTTTATAAATGATCTCCTTAACTGTACCTTAATTCCCATCCATTCATACGCAGACGACTCAACCTTACACTACTCCATTAGTTTTTCAGAACGCCCCAGCCAGCAATCTCTCAACAACAAACGTAATGAAGCCATAGAACTCTTAAATTCTGATCTAAATACAATTTCCAATTGGGGCAGAGAAAACCTTGTTAACTTTAATGCTTCCAAAACCCAATTTCTCCATCTATCTACCCGTCAGGATCTCCCAGAGGACTATCCCTTATTCTTCAACAATACAAAAATCAACCCTTCATCTTCTCTCAATATTCTTGGTGTCTCTTTTTCTTCTGCTCTCATTTGGAAGGACCATATTACCAGTCTTGCTAAGGCAGCCTCCCAGAAGCTGGGTGTGCTCAACCGCCTTAGGGGGTTCTTTTCCCCTGCACAGCTTCTTGCTCTGTACAGGGGCATAGTGCGCCCTTGTATTGAGTATTGTTCACATGTGTGGGGAGGTTCCTCTCACACCGCTCTCCTAGACAAAGTTGAAAGGAAGGGCTTTCGTATCATTAACTCCCGTCCACTCACCAACTCTCTGCAATCTCTCTCTCTCCGCCGCAATGTTGCATCTCTCTCGCTATTCTATCGCTACTATAATAATCAGTGTTCCTCAGAGCTATCCCAGTGCATACCACCTCCTTTACGTAGGGCACGTGGTACCCGTCTTGCAACTCAATCCCACCCCTACTCTGTGCAACTCTCCAACCCAAGAGTGAAACATTACTCTCAAACTTTCTTCTACTCAACAGCTGAGCTCTGGAACTCTCTCCCAGAATCAGTCTTTCCCTCTTCCTATGACTTAAATTGCTTCAAACTCTGTGTGTCCAGGCATTTTGGCTCGAACGTCCCTTGATTTTGGCCCTGTCACTCTTTCAACTATGGGGGAGGCACTCGCTATAGGCAGTTATGCCTTTTGCCTCCCTCAATCACATAGAAAAAAAAAAAAAAAAAAAAAAAAAAAATCTAAGGATGTAGTATCCGGGATACGGTTGTCATGTTTACATAGGTCGTACGCTCGCGGTTTTGCTTTTGTTTCTGTTTTTGCCCACTGCTGTCAACATATATGATGATGACAATAAATCATGGGGGGGGGGGGGTGATGAGGGGCAAAGGCCCCCCTCACCCCATAGGTCTAGAAGTAGACATAGGTCTACTTCCTGAGCCTGCTTGAGGCACACTGAAGGTCTAGCTCTCTTCACGCACTTGTGGAGGGAAGGAGGGTGTGTGAAGGAGTATTACTCTCCAGATTTTGTGCGTGGAAAGGGAGGAATCATGAACATAAGAGGAATAATAACCAATAACAGAGGAAGGGGGAAGTGGGGGAGAAAGGGGGTGAAGGAGAGGGATGTGGGGGGGACACATATAGGAGAGAGGAAAACAGTAGTGGAGAGTGGGTATACTACCTAATCACATATTGCTTCCATTTGAGTGCTCGTGGGGCATTTTTGGGTTATATTTTCATGGGCTGTCTTCCGTGAGGTCTATCGCGTATGCTACAGATACTTCCTTGAGGCTTATCTCACTTGCCGCATTAACACTATTACAGTCACAACAGTGCAAGGACAGTAGTCAGTGTACTAGTATACTAGTCAGTAGTCAGTACAAATATGTTCTTAATATATATATGTTTTTATATTTAGTATACATTTTAACTGTAGGATTCGAAAAGGTCCTTCTTGCCTCAATAATTATTTGTTCAAGGCCATATTTTTGACTGCAATTGATTTTGGCATATTATTTGATTTTCTTTTGTGTTTTTCTCTTGGCTATACAGTGTTTTGTTTTACCAAAGAGCATTGCATTATATATATATATATATATATATATATACTGTACTTGTAATCGAACAATATTCAGACATAACCCCCACTATTGGTAGCGCCAACGAACTTGACAATAATCTTGACCCCTTAACTTCTCATAACTCAAAATGAATGAAAGCAATCGAGATAACATTTCTATAATTTGGGAAGAGCCCACCAGGAAATAGGTGTGGATATTTATAGTCAATTTGCTCAGGCCCTTTCGAGTTATGAGAAGTTAAAGGGTCATGCATATTGTCAAGTTCGTTGGCGCTACCTATAGTACCGTTGGATACACGGCACCACCGTGATTTCTGAAAATCATTAACACATAAATATAACACTGTGATACCAGGAATCATTAACACATAAATATAACACTGTGATACCAGGAATCATTAACACATAAATATAACACTGTGATACCAGGAATCATTAACACATAAATATAACACTGTGATACCAGGAATCATTAACACATAAATATAACACTGTGATACCAGGAATCATTAACACATAAATATAACACTGTGATACCAGGAATCATTAACACATAAATATAACACTGTGATACCAGGAATCATTAACACATAAATATAACACTGTGATACCAGGAATCATTAACACATAAATATAACACTGTGATACCAGGAATCATTAACACATAAATATAACACTGTGATACCAGGAATCATTAACACATAAATATAACACTGTGATACCAGGAATCATTAACACATAAATATAACACTGTGATACCAGGAATCATTAACACATAAATATAACACTGTGATACCAGGAATCATTAACACATAAATATAACACTGTGATACCAGGAATCATTAACACATAAATATAACACTGTGATACCAGGAATCATTAACACATAATACAACACTGTGATACCAGGAATCATTAACACATAAACATAACACTGTGATACCAGGAATCATTAACACATAAATATAACACTGTGATACCAGGAATCATTAACACATAAATATAACACTGTGATACAAAGAATTATCTGTGCTGGAAAATCCTGAGCTAATGCCATGAGTTAAATGTAATCCTTCACAAGGCTTCATGGAAAAGCTGAATCCGTGGTCGGTCTGTCTATTTATACTGTATTGTGTGTTGTGCATGGATGTATTTATGTATGTAGGTTGTGTATGCATGTATGGTATGATTTGTATGTACAGGTGTGTATGTGTGTGAGTATATAGTTGTTTATCACTGCCTGTATCTCAAATTATCTGTGTCGATCGATTTGTCTTCATTTCAGGGTAAGTATCAAGGAAACTGGCCAGCTTTGTTCTCGTTATTTTGGTGTGTGTTTTGCTAGCTTTCATCAATATACAGTGGTCTTAATTAGTAACAACCATTTGATTATTTTTGTTCCCATCATCTAACGATCTTCAAACACAGATGAAAGGGAGTTTTCAGAGTAAACAAATCACTATTTTGTTACCATTGGATACCAAATGACTTATTGAAATAAGCATATATGTTGCCAGTAGAGGGCCCAAGTAAGAGTTTTACCGCCACTGATAGTGAGATTTTCTTTTTACAGTGCTGTATATAGTGTATACAATTATGTTCGGAGTGTAATGACTTACATTAATATGAAGTATAGGTCAAGCTCTGTTTACAGTGCTGTATATAGTGTATACAATTATGTTCGGAGTGTAATGACTTACATTAATATGAAGTATAGGTCAAGCTCTTTCGATAAATTACTTAAATTTTCATGACTAAAGGTGACTATAGTGTCCTTGATATATACCCATTTCAGCATATCTTGCCTAAAGGTTAATTTACACTAGTGCCTCTCCCGCAACAATTTAATGCCATTTGTCACTGGTATAATCAACTAGACTAATGGTACGTAATGATAGGTGACATAATGTTTATTACAGTATATATATTACATAAAGTGTCAGGTCAAAAACGCTCATGTATGCCCACCATTACGTGTCTATCAGTCATTACATCTGTTTGTTCTTTATATGTCGTGACGTAAGCACCGACATTGAATTTTCGAATAATGTTGATGATCAAGAGAGCATTGTGGCACTCTGAAACCAAATCCCTTTACCGCAAATGAGGCAGCTGTCTGTCTCTGGTGTAGGACATGAACTTGATGACAAACTTTGGATAACATTTGAACTGAGGTTGGTGTGGGGCTGACCTGGTATTACTTTGATCAGGCTCCCTATTTTTTAAAAGTTGGGCTTCTCTCTCTATTTCTCTCACACACACACACACACACACACACACACACACACACACACACACACACACACACACATAGAGAGAGAGAGAAAACAAACTTTTAGGCCACCCTATTGTAGTATTTCCCTCTTAAAAATCAAAGGCTTATGAACACAAAAGTAACCTATAGTACCTTGCCGCCTTCCATTTTTTCCCAGGGACTATGAAGCAAAGAGGTCAAATGGGAGGTTTGTTTACCAAAGGAGGTACGGGGTCACTAAACAGTTTATACTCTTTGATTTCATAACAAAATGGTAGGAGGAGGAAGGAAAATTAAATATATTGTTGTTTTAGATCAGACTGAAAGTATTAGAGGCTTAGGTAATCAGAGTGGATTGGCTTTACAGATATAACATGTCTTTGATTACAATTTGACTTCCATAAAGAAATGTGGATAATATATCAAAGCAAATTATGTAGTGTTGCAACTGCTACTACTATTACTACTAAAAATATTTATACTATGAATACTAATATTACTAATAATACAAATAATACAAAACAATTCATAAGAGCATTTAAATAATATTGAATACATTATACTACTAATAAGACTTAGTATGGTATGTCAAAGATTGTAAGACATAGCAACATCTAGACAACAAATTCACAATATTTGAGTTCCGGTGTGTAAGCTATTAACATATGTTTGAGCATTAAATTGGTTAACCCTTTCAAGCTCCAATACACGTTTCTGTTCTGTTTCTGGCTACTATTAGCCGATTATATTCAGATTAGTAACGGTATATATGGAATTCAAAGGGTTAATTGAGATAGTATTTACCCTTTCAATACCCACAGATACTTCCTATGCTGCATAAATTCGTCTAATGATAGCCAAAATAAACTGCTAAAACACGTCAGAGTTTCAAAGGGTTAATAGAAATAAAAATAAACAAATTGGAAAAGTGGGGATTGGGCCTGAGCATATAGATAGATAGATAGATAGATAGAAATTGGTTGAGGGTAAAAGCAAAGAGCGTTGTTTGGGTGTGGCAACAGGGATTAAAACCAACACATTTTTCACTGAACGAAGCAGAGAAGATGAATATGAATAAGTTAATTACATAAACCGGCGTTACACAAGTAATTTAGTACCGAATATTCTTGAAGTCGGAGTATCCTATCCGGGTCAAAATGATGCATTAGGGGAGATAGTTGTTTGTTCAGGCCCTCCTCCGTCATGCTTAGCCCCATTGGTTTTCATATTTTAAGACGTTTGACCCATTAGTAAGGGGATTTTAAGACCTATTATCCCATTTATTTATCAATATCAAGATCTTTCATGCTATTTAGGTGTTGATTTGTTTTCCTGGTGAGCGATAGCGAGCCTGTAATTTAGGAGAAACTGGCCTTCGGCTGGGACATTTTTCATCCGAAAAATGTACAAACTTATCTAGAAGAGTGATCTTTGGAACTTGTGTTATGTTTGATGGCGGTCTAGGCCACCAACACCACCACCCTCTGCTTAGATAGGTTGCAGGAAAATCAAACCGAGCACAATCCAACAGTGCAGTTCACACCAAACATTCCCGGTACAGTAGACTACAGATATTCAGTTTTCCCACCCTATGTAGCAGTTCTGTTGTCACTACTTACATATTTACCTTAGCATATTAATTACTGCATATACTATGGCTTATGGCTGGTGGCCCCATTGTCCACCACATATTCCTACTCTACCTACGGACATAAGGATTATAATCAGTAGAATTAATCACTCAACATGATGGGTCCAGTAGGTGTTACTCCAGATGACGAATGACACTACGAGACAGACGAGTGTTGTAACTCGTAGTCTTACCTTCGTAAACCTACGGCGGCTTGTTTACTCCCCTTGGCCTGCTGCAACTCGGATATCTCGAAGCACCATCGCCACTGTCTCGCTATCTCATTTCACGGTCTTGGACAACACACACACACACACACACACACATACACACACATACACACACACTCTCTCTCTCTCTCTCTCTCTGAATTTGAATGTTGGTGATGAATTCAGTAACAGCGACCATCGTACGATAACTTTCACTTTAAAGTTTACTAGTAACGAACCAAATAGTAGCATCGAAAAAGTCCCTAATTTCAAGAAAGCAAACTTCCATAAACTTAGAGCTATGTTTAAAGAAACTCACTGGAGCTTTTTAATTAACAATAACGACATAAATACATCTTGGAAGTTATTCGAAACCACTTACCTAAAAGCAGTGCTAGACTGCATACCATCGAAAATACGGCGTCCAGGCCATAATAATAAGCCCAGATGGTGGAATAAAGATATTTCAAACTGCCTGCTTGCAAAAAAAATGGCTAATGATAGATTAAAATCCTCACAAAATGACGAAGAACGGGTGACATTTGTAGAGCTACGACGCAAAGCCAAAAAGTTAATTAAGCAAAGTAAAAAGACCTTAGAGTTACATATTGCGAATCAAAGTAAAACAAACCCGAAAGAATTCTATAGTTATATCAGAAAGAAAAAAGTAGTTACTTCAACTGTTGGACCGTTAGTCGATGAAAATGGAGAATACACCAAAGACGAAGTACAAATGAGTAATGCCCTCAATACCTTCTTTGCATCAGTTTTTACAACAGAAGACCTCAGTGATATCCCTACACCATCGCCGATTCAGATTGATAATTCAGATGTTCTAAGCAATATCACCGTTACAGAGAGAGAAGTATTGAATTGTTTAGATAAACTCAAGGTAAATAAAACGCCTGGACCGGATACAATCTCGCCTAGAGTTCTAAAGGAAGCTAAGGATCTATCTATCTATCTATTGCCTGACGCCGTGATCCCCGAAGGGGTGGCCACGAACGAACCGCCCCCATGCACCTCTGTCCCCAGTCAGTCGACGCCCCTCCCCCCAACCAGCACCGCCTTCATTCATGTAGTTCCTCACTCCATCCTTCCACCTCATATTCGGTCTACCTCTCCCCCTCTGTCCCTCCACCTCGCTCTCGTACACCCTCTTAGTCATTCTCTCGCTTTCCATACGTTCCATATGGCCGAACCATCTCAAGTTGTTCTAAGCTAAGGATGAGCTCTCCAAACCACTGACATTACAATTCAATAAATCCTTGCAGTCTGGAACTTTGCCTGATAAGTGGAAGCTAGCCAACGTAACACCGGTATTAAAAAAAGGCAGCAAATCCCTAGCCAGTAACTATCGTCCAATTAGCTTAAAGGCTGCGTCCCATACAGTACGTAAAGACCCGACAAGAGCCGATCTTTTCAAAATATTTGAATTTTTGAAAAATCGTGCATGATCGAGCAACATCGTGTAAATAAATCGGCTCTACTCGAGTTCATCTGAAACTGGACGGGGTGCCCGCCGACAGGTCCGTGAAGTCGGCCAATAATTAGTGTATGCACTATTTTTCAGCCGACTGTTTTTGATGGTCGGGGAAAAAAACCGTTAAATTTTGGACGTGCTGCTGACGTATGTCGATCGGTTTTCGGACGTGCAGCAATCGTTTTTGACGTACAATAATCGGGAATTAATCGGGCAAAATGTTCGAACCAGACTATAGTAAGCTCGACACGACCATGACATGACAAACGCCCGACTAAAAACAGACAACCAATCCGATCCTTTCGATAACGATATCGTTACTTCGTTGTATCGTTATTTATCGAAGATATGGATATTTATCATATTTTAAATAAAAAATCTTAAATGCAGCAATGCTATCATTATTTTATTAGAAAAAAAACCACCTGCCATTACGAGGGTTCGGTTCCTTTTAGTTTACCTATTTATAGACTATTCTGCGGATTTCTGCCTGTTTGGCAATTAACCCGCTGAGTGCCAGCCAATTTTGACGGTGTGCTTCTGCCAGTGCCAGAGTTTTTTTTTTTTTTTTTTTTTTGGCTAAATCTATCAAGTTGGGAGAGAAAGGAAGGATAATGGTAAAAAAAACTCACTCCCCTCGCCAGAAATCAGGTCCCCGATGGTCCCGAAAGTAGCTGAAAAGACACTATAGACTACAGAGACTTTTATGGTATCTGAATGTATGGGTGGGAGGGTGGTTTTGGGGTTGATGGGGGGAAGGTAGAAGGGTAATTGACTTGTGTTATGAAGCCGATTGGTGAGGTAGTTTCGCCACCACGGATTTTCCTTTTTTCCTTTTCTTCGTACGGATACGCTAGAAGTGGGTGGTGGGAGGCGGTTGGGGTGTGGTGGGGGGAAGGCAGAAGGGTTAGGGACTTGTCACACAAATATGGAACCGATTGGTGCAGTCGTTTCGCCGCCACAGATTTTCCATTTTTTTCCTTCTGACGGGACCGACAGTCAGCGAGTGGGTGGGAGGAGGGATTTGGGATTTTTGTGGTGGGTAGCCTAAAGGGTAAGGTACATGTAGTAAAAATATGAAAGTCATAGGTGCAGTCGTTTCGCTGCTACGATTTTTTTTCGGCGAGGACGTATATATGCCTCCCTGGCACTCAGGGGGTTAATTAACGATTGATTATCGCTATTTTGGAACAAAAAGTATGACGTTACCGTTAGTTAATTCGTTAAAGCTGGAAACAAATTTATCCGATAAACGTTAACCCGAAATCGTTAACGCTTTACATTATCGCGTTACTTTATCGCGTTAGTGCCCACCTATGGGTAGACTGTGTGGGGGTCTACGGCCCCAGACCTTTATATAGGGTTGGGTACTTGGTCGTGCTTCTGTCGTAGGAGTCGACCCTGTCGGATGACACAGGTATGTATCGTGCGACACATTTGCGCAGCACATATGCTGCTCGTCTGGCAAACGACTAACATCCTATCAACATCCAACTTAGCGTACTGTGAACGTGTTGCGCGGACGTGTGTGTCGTACTGACATCTTAATAGGGTCACGAGTTAACGTGTGGCAGACGTAAATGTGTCGTGAGTGACGTGTGAGTGACGTGTGACTGACGTGTGAGTGACGTGCGACTGTCCTTGTCTGGCGAGCCTCGTGTCAAACGTGTCGATTCGGCAAAAAGTTGTTAAATCGGCTAACATCGGCCGTTGTCGTGTCTTGACGTACTGTATGGGACGCGGCCTTTAACCTCGGTTGTATGTAAAATGCTAGAAACGGTCATACGAGACAGACTCGTAAATCACTTAGAGGAAAATAACATACTTAAAGATACTCAACACGGCTTTCGTAAAAAACGTTCCTGTTTAACAAACCTCTTAGACTTCTTCCACGATATCCTCAACCTCTACGATGAGAGTAAAGCTGTAGATATTATATACCTTGATTTTCAAAAGGCCTTTGTTCCACACAAACGTTTACTGCTAAAACTAAAAGCGCATGGAATACAAGACGGTGTGTTGAAATGGATAGAAAATTGGCTCGGCGACAGAAAGCAAAGATTAGTCATAAACGGTAAGGCATCTAAATGGACCAATGTAAGTAGCGGGGTACCCCAGGGATCGGTACTAGGTCCAATTATCTTTCTAATTTACATCAACGACATAGATGAGGGTCTCACCTGTACAATCTCAAAATTTGCTGACGATACAAAAATTGCAAATAGCGTACTCTCAAAAGAACAAGTTGACGATATGCAACACAATCTAGATAAATTGTCATGTTGGGCCCAAATTTGGCAAATGAGTTTCAATGCGGATAAATGTAAAGTACTACATACCGGATACCTAAATGAGAAAGCAAACTATTCGATGAATGGCACTCAGCTTAAGAATGTAAACAGAGAAACCGATCTGGGAGTAACAATATCGAGTAACCTAAAACCGAGTCAACAATGTTCAGAAGTTGTTAAGAAGGCAAACAAAATAATTGGCTTTATAGGCAGGTCATTTGAGCATAAATCCAAAGAAGTTATCCTAACTCTTTACAATTCCTTAGTCCGCCCTCTTCTGGAATACTGCGTTCAATCCTGGTGCCCTTATTACCAAAAAGATGTAAACAAGCTGGAACGAGTTCAGCGTAGAGTTACCAAAATGATACCTAGCCTAAAGAACAAACCATACGAAGAGTGTCTTAGAGAATTAAATCTATTTCCTTTAACCCAGCGCAGATTAAGAGGTGACTTAATTCAAGTGTTCAAAATCATCAAAGGCATCGACAATATGGACTGTAGTAAGTACTTCACTATCGACCAATCTAATTACACGCGGGAAACGGTTGCAAAATTATTGGTAAATCTTTTAACTCACACGAATCTAAGAATTTCTTCTTCAATCGAGTTGTCAACTTGTGGAATGGGCTTCCCCGAAACGTTATAGACTGCATCACCGTTGGTTCATTTAAACTCCGCCTAGACAAATATCTCGCATCAAACCCGCGACTGACTGCGTTTGTAAATGAATAACTTTATTTTATCCCCCCCTCAGTTACTAACCCACCTGTCCCCTACTAACTTCCTAATCCTGCCACGGACATTAGTTCCAGGGCAGTAATTCCCTTTCCAATGTTCCCTTACCCACTCTAAACCACTGTTTGGACACTTGATCCTCAGTGTTTTGGAGGACCAGCAACCTAGAAGGGTCACTATATCTGTTGTTGCTTGATTTCCTTTGTACTCCTTTGTACTCTCTCTCTCTCTCTCTCTCTCTCTCTCTCTCTCTCTCTCTCTCTCTCTCTCTCTCTCTCTCTCTCTCTCTCTCTCTCTCTCTCGTTTTCATGTCCGTTTTCTGTCTCTTTGATCAAGTAAATCTGTTTACTTCATCGTTCATTTTACTTCATGGGGGTGTCTGTGCTTCAGTGTTATTAAAGTGATAAATTTGCGCTTTGTACAGTATGTATAAAACACCTTTGTTTGTTTTAGTGTTACCGGATTAATGTATTTACATAAAAAGGTATATGTATGTGTGTGTGTGCAACATCAGAGGTGCATGTGGGCTGAGTCTCATTAATGCGTGTGTTTTTTTCTGGAAAAGCCAATTAAATGTATGAACTAATGGCACTTATTAGGTAATGTAGCTCATATACTGTATTTCTTTATTTCAGATTGATAGTAAAGTCCCTGAGCCACTGCTTCACAGACAGCTTCTGAGACGGCAGAATCGGTAAGTAACTTAACTCTCGTCCTTCCCTCTACATGTGTTTTGTATGTTCATCATTGTTTTCATCTACTCTGCTTACCGTATTATCTTGTTATCTATGAGGTTAACATTAATATGAAATATATCTAAAAACTACACATGGATGTCATGAAAAAGTGTTTTTACCCTCGCCGAGATTCGAACCACAAATAGTCAGGACTAGTCTATGCTTTAATCCACTCTACCACAGTGTGTAGTAACCGATTGTTGGTGCAAAATGTAACAACTGATAAGCCCATATAACAACATATCTTACATAATGTGTGTCGTATATAATTACCAACATGATACCTTCTGTCTCTGTATTATTAATGTTTTCATCTACTATACTTACCGTATTATCTTGTTATCTACGTGATTCTCCTGATACCTTCTGTCTCTGTATTATTAATGTTTTCATCTACTATACTTACCATATTATCTTGTTATCTACGTGATTCTCCTGATACCTTCTGTCTCTGTATTATTAATGTTTTCATCTACTATACTTACCATATTATCTTGTTATCTACGTGATTCTCCTGATACCTTTTCTCTCTGTATTATTAATGTTTTCATCTACTATACTTACCATATTATCTTGTTATCTACGTGATTCTCCTGATACCTTCTGTCTCTGTATTATTTTCCAGTGTCTTCGTCATTATTGTGGTGTCTGGATTCCTCTCATTCCGAGTGGCTTTTATTTATGCATTGTCCGAGGCATTTATTTATTTAATCATCTGCCATCAACGTTTAAGTATGATATTTTGTGTGATTACCTTCAATTCTTTCGAAAAATTAGTCTGCCTCCTTTATGTAGCGTATCCTTACCTAATAAACCTAAACCAACACAATTCAAACACTTTGCGAGCAGATTCGCATGATCCAAGTCATAGGTACAGATGTATAAAACTAAAGCTCCATACTGTTCACAATTAATATTGGCTTCGAAAACTTTCCTTCCTTCACATACTCTGTTTTAACTCTATTTCCATACCTCCAATCTTGCTTATCGTTCCTCCTAGATTTTTATAACACTCCACTTGTTCCAGTATTTTCCCATCCAGCCTCACATCTAGATTCACCCTACGATCACCCCTATTACACACCATCACTTTACTTTTATTGACGTTCACCTTCAGCTTCCTCCTCCAACAAACCACACCAAACTCTTTAACTAATCGCTGCAATTTCTCCACCAACGCAACAGCAACTGATTCAAATCCCAATCTCTACCATTCTTTCATACTAAACCCAATTATCTTCTCATAGCTCTCATTTTCACTTCCCTCACCACACCATCCATATATACAGTACATATAGCTAAAAGTATGTCTGTGCCAGTTTTACTTGTGGCCAAGTGTACCGTCCATACCTCCATATACACACATTCCTCACCTCTTCCCGCCGTTCTCATCCCTCAACTTGACCCTCGTATAATAAGATCGAAGCCAAATAACCGGTTCACCATAATTACCTGGACTCCTGTCTTGCCCTCCACACCTCCTTGTTAATTACAGCCATCACATTAACGGCTTTGGCAAGGAAATATTACTAAGGTAGGCAATAGTCACCAAAACAGCTCATATTTGTTTTGGATTATTACTTGTTTTGGTTGGTATGGCATTTATGGATGCCAATAATTAACATTAATTTAATGCTAAACGAGAACGTTTTATAAATTAATTCATAATTCAACTACAATATTAATATGTTCATACCATAAAGATGATCAGTTTTTTGTTAATAACTTTTATGTAAAACTGTATTCTTCGTTATACATGGTTTAACTTTCCGTAGCAGGCAAGTCATCATATTGATATTTATATTTTATAGTATATAGAATATAATTGTATTTCTATAATCACACATCATAGTTTAACACACGTAAATATTTCAGTAAATGTAGTTTGTTATTACTACCTTCGTGCACTGTCTTGAGGTGTTCGGTTACCCAAACTTCAAAATGAGAATCTCGATGCCCTTCAGAATGTTATTCCTATACGTTCAACATTCATCCCGCAATATTTGCTGACCTGTATTGTTACTCTGACGCTGGGTCACCAATCAATGAACACGACTATACCTCTTCATATAGTTTGTTTGTAATTAAAATGGGTACCAGGTATGATGGTAGGTCAAGAAAGAAGTTGGAAGAATAATAAATCAAGTATCTGGGGTTTGGCACTTTTTAATTCCTCCTCCTATTCTTCTTCTCCCAATCCCCTCTACCTACCATCATACTTCAGAGACCAGCACACAACAACAGATTCAACCATCCTCTGGCTACTCTTTGTTAATTCTTTGTTCACATTATCTCCTTCAAAGGTGAATAATATTAAATGCATGTAGCTTAACTAATCCTATCAGTCAGAGGATTCCAATATTATTTTAGTGTACCTTTTTACATACGATTATATTTAGGTTAGGAGAGACCTCTTGGTATCTATTAACCTTATATTTTTTACATGTTTTCCCGAAGTAAAATTAAGCTCAATAACTCAAATGTTCGTCATCTGATTGTCTCCTTCTCTCAAAGTTGTTCTATCATTCCCCTCTCCCCATCATTCCCAAAGTTTATATACATAGTTAGTGCATAATTATATACTTTGCTCATTCCTGCCAACTCCCTGCTCTGTTTGTTGTTTGTTTTCTTTGTAATCCTCCTATTATTATTCCCTCTTATAGTCCTCAACCTCCACATCCCCCTCTCCTACTGTAACACTGTCTGTCAGATATCAATATTTTGCCTGAATGTTCTCACGTCTAGTCTTGACACGCACCTCCACAATATTGCATACCTGTGCAACCCCCCCCCCCCCCCCACCCAACCCTCCCACCCTCATTCTCTCTCTCCATGTCTGTTTGTATGTGTATGTGTGGGTGTGTGTGGTTGGTTTTACTTTCGTATTTGTATATGCTGGTTTGTTCCTGGTTCAACCCATAATGCTGTAATCATTATATTGTTTATTACCGATTCAGTTATACATCTATTCTATTTACCTGAACATGGCCTTAACTATTTATTATCCTTACAACTGTCTTATTCTACTAACTACCATCCATCCCACTACCTACTCTACTGCCTTAATCATTTACCTACTTATAAGTACTCACCCACGTACTAACCTACCTACTTACGTGCTCACCTACTTCCCTACTCACATACTTCACCACCTGCCTTCTTAAATACATATACCTACTTACCCACTCATCTAATCACCAACCTAGTGAACTGATGAATATATTTTCTTAAGTTACTTCCTTACTTCTCAATCTACTCACCTACATCGCCTGCCATCTACTTCCTTCCTTCCAACCTTTTTACTAACTCCCTTTATAATCTACATCCTGACATGTCTTTATATATCTCTACCTACTGGTCTGCCAAACTCACTTACATCCTCTCCTAATGATACACTAACTCCCTTTATAATCTACATCCTGACCTATCTTTATATATCTCTACCTACTGGTCTGCCAAACTCACTTACATCCTCTCCTAATGATACACTAACTTCCTTCCTTGTTTACCTATTCCCGTCACTACTGTCCCTGTCATCTACTTCACCTTGGTATTATCGGCTTAACACATGTGACTATAAGAATACGGTTAAGACCATTTATAGCGAAAAGGAGAACATTAAGTGCATTTATCACGTGACATATATATATATATATATATTATTATATTTTATTTTTTATTTTTTATTTGTTTACTCTCACTATGGGCTGCTTTATATATATATATATATTATATATATATATATATATATACCCGGTATATATATATTATTATTATATATATTTTTTTTTTTTTTTACTCTCACTATGGGCTGCTTTATCATGCACATTCAAATTAACTTAGCTGGGCATTTCGAATGTAGTGATTTGTTCCAGCTTCTCAATATATTTTGTTTTTCTGTTCTGAATTAATCTATCTAAGGTAAATACAATTGCATGGTATTAGTTCACATACATATGAAATATATTTTTAATAAGGCTACTTGAGAGGTCCTTCGTAAGCTGAATAAAGCCGTTGACCTTTAACCAGAAGTATGAACGTAAGTAAGAAACTGAAGATAATTGGTGAGTTGACTCAACGTCCACTCACCAATTATCTGCAGTCTTTCTCTCTCTTCGCTGCAATGTTGCATCTATCTCACTATTGTACTGCTATTACAATAATCAGTGATCCTCAGAGCGAGAGCGAGATAGAGAATAGGTAGTTAGGGGGAGATTGATTGTATGTCAGATGGGTAATTGTGTATGCTCGCGTGCGAATAGGTATTGGTGTGTGTATGTGTGTGTGTGTGTGTGTGTGTGTGTGTGTGTGTGTGTGTGTGTGTGTGGCCATTACAAACTACACAAATGTGTCATATTTTTCACAGAAGTTGTCACAACGAGTTAGTCTCATTCCAGTAAAGGTTTTGTACCACAAGACAAACTTTTAAAACGCTGGAATCCTTTTGCATTCTAAAAACAACCCTAACAATTATAAGTGACAACATCGTGCCAATGAAAGCAAGAACAGTTAGTCAAGTTCATACAGAGTGCACATGGTAGGAATGTACTGTGTTTAAAGCAAGAACAGTTAGTCAAGTTCATACAGAGTGCACATGGTAGGACTTTACTGTGTTTAGCTCTGCCCTGCCATAAAGCAAGAACAGTTAGTCAAGTTCATACAGAGTGCACATGGTAGGACTTTACTGTGTTTAGCTCTGCCCTGCCATAAAGCAATAACAGTTAGTCAAGTTCATACAGAGTGCACATGGTAGGACTTTACTGTGTTTAGCTCTGCCCTGCCATAAAGAAAGAACAGTTAGTCAAGTTCATACAGAGTGCACATGGTAGGAATATACTGTGTTTAGCTCTGCCACAAAACATTAGGGATATATAATTTACTGTGTTTAGCTCTGCCACAAAACATTAGGGATATATAATTTTGTTTTTGTTTTAGCATGTACAGTTTGCAATAGCAAAGGTTTATTCGTTATGACTCAAATGGTCTTTGAACAATAACACTGAAATATCTATCGTATTAAGTAATCAACATGTACATACAGTAAGTGTGAGGATGCAAACCCTGTTTTCTCTAGCCCTCTTTGAGTTACCAGAGGCTCTAAAGTTAGTTTCTAGACTCCATATAGTGAATAGACTATAGTCACACTAAATACCCACCAACATTCTCTCTCCTACACACACAGACACACATTCCTATTTTGTCTATCCTACTCATTCCAACTAATTCACCTTCAAGTAGTGTCCACCATCTTCCCTTCAATCTATGCATTAATGATATTGCTCTTTCCACCCTCTCTTGCCTTCCTTTTTTTCATCTCTCTTTCCCGGTTCCTATCTCTCCGCTCTCCCTTGCTTGCTTCCTCCTACATCCACCCTACCTTGTTTTCCCGTGTCCATCTTTTTGTTTTGTTTGTTACTTCTAAAGTACTCACTGCTTCCGTTCTAAAGTACTCGCTGCTTTCGTTCTAAAGTACTCACTGTTTCCGTTCTGTTCCTCTTCCTTTTGGCCTTCTTTCCGCCCAACTACAACATACAGTATATCATTCTGTCTTGTTCTTGCCCTTAACCTCGTGACATTTCCAGTTCACATATCTCTCTTTATCTTCCATCACCTCTGACAAACTAATTCCGCCTTCCCTCCCTCCCTCCCTTCCAAATCACCCCCCCCCCCCCTTACACAACCTTTTGTTCAGCGTCTCTCCCCATTAATCCCCTGACTCTAGCCCACAGTCAACATATGGACCTATAGCATGCCACCATATCACCTTCCCTACTGATTTATGACCCAAGCCTCTGTATAGCGTTGTGGTGTGTGGCTACCCACCTCCATCCAATAGTATACAATATAGCCGTTTGAGGTTATAGTGGACACTGATGTTTGTGTTGTTAATGTATTTGGTTCGTGGTTTGCATTATGATTATGTGATCAGCGAAATGTATTTTCGACAAATACTCAGATATTTTGTATTGTATTATTTTACTGTATTTTCACTGGAGTTTAGAAGAGCCAAATAACAAAACGAAACGTCTTCCTTCACCAGTGTAATTAACAACAATATGTTTTGGTCGTTTTACTCTTATATTCTCGAATAATATTGCTAATGTTCATTATAATGCTCTCTTTAAAATATATACAAAGGGAGTACAAAGGAAATCAAGCAACAACAGGTCTAGTGACCCTTCTAGGCTGCTTGTCCTCCAAAACACTGATGCTGGGGTCACACATTCACGTATATGCTCCCGTATGCTCCCGTACGAAGGTTTATTGGTAGTTGGCAACCGAATACGTAAAACGTAATGGCTTAGTACGCAAAACTTCAATGAAATTGTGTCTAGTCGTGGGGGTTGGTACGCATGGCGGGTGTAGCCACGCTGGTCTTGTAGGTGGTTGGTGCGGGCGAGGTTGCCCGGTATCCTTTGGATTGCGAATCGGATACGGGGCTCGTGCTCACGTATGTAAAAAGTTGGGAATGCATACGTTTTACCTGTCTACCTGCTACGTATTACGGGTGCAGACACGTAAAACGTAGCAGCTAGGCAGGTAAAACGTAAGTTTCGTCCGCCAATCGTACAATGCTCACGTAAAACGTGAAAGTTAAAGTAAGTCCGGCCGCATCTGGCAACACCGCCACACTACGTGTTGGCGGGAAGACGCGGCACCGCTGTACGAGGGGGTATATAAGCAGCAGCGGGGGACACTCCCGTCATACCTCTCACCAAACCGGAGCAGCAAACAACAACCCTGCCACCTGCCTGACACCCTCTTCACCCTGCCCCCCTGCCCTGCTTGCCACCCTTTGCACCCTGCCCTGCCCTGCTTGTCACCCTCTGCACCCTGCCCTGCCTTGTACCATGCAGAAGAAAGGAGTGAAGAAGGTCAGGAAGGCTTCCCCTGCCACCTCGACGTCTGAAGACACTTCACCTGTTGCCCCCTCTCAGCCCGGCCCCTCCAACTCTGACCCTTCTCAGCCTGGCCCCTCGACGCCTGAAGGTGAAATTGTTCTCGACCTCGGCCCCGATAGTGGAGAGCTCGAGGTTGAAATTGATGACGAGAGTGACGAGGAAGAAGAGGAGGAAGAAGTAGAACCTGCACTTCCCAACAGCCCTGCTCCACCAAAGAAACGCCGCAGGAAGAAGACCAACGTGATACTGACGGAGGAGACGGAGAGGATGCTGGCTGAGTGGATTGAGCTGGATGCGCCTTTCATTATTGACAAGGGGGACCCCCGGCACAAGAATAAGGAACATATAGATTCTGTATGGTCGGAGAAGGCTTCGAGCATGGACCCACCAATGACCGCCTTCGAGTTGAAGACCTGGTGGGGATCTCTTCGCTCCAGGTTCGGCCGGCTCAGCAAGTTAAAGAGTGGTGATGGGGCCAAACGACTGACTGAGAGGGAGAGGTGGATCCTCAGCATATTCCACTTCATGAAGCCACACATCGTCCGTCAGAAGAAGCCCCGGTCACTTGGTATGCCTGAGGTACGTTGATATTTCTTATGTTTTCAAACCCTTCCACAGTGACAGTGTTAGTTTTAGGTTATTTTCATAATTATTTTGCTTATAATGATGCTATTATTGTGTTCAATTTATCGTGTTAAACTTCCAATATTTGTTAATGAAACGCATAATAACTCAAATCAGTTTATTCATGTTATTTTAAAGGTTACAAGGATGAATGGTTATGTTAAATTGTATTTTAAAAGTTATTTACATAAATAAATACATGTTACTAATTCTACATTCATGTCACAACAGACTGCTGCCCAGGATGCAGCACCGGCGCCGGCTGCTGTTCCTGTCCCTCAGCCCACCCAAACACCTTCTGTCCCAGTCTACGAGGTGGATGAGCTCTCTGCTGGCAGTCAGGAAGAGGAGGACCCACCCCCAGCCATCGCCCAACCTGCACGGAAGGTGAAGAAGGGAAAGCCTCCTGGTGCTGTCCCTTCGACATCAACACACGGGACCCTGGAGCAAGTGAGTAGAGAAAATCTTACATAAGAACATAAGAACATAAAAAAATGGGAGTCTGCAGACAGCCAATTTGCCTAAGCAAGGCAGATCCCTGTCCTACACAACCCCAATTTAATTACAAAGCCCAAATATAGGGTCCACACTCTAATACCCTGAGGTTAATCTTACCAAAACGGCTAGGGATTAACGCAGGATTATGGGGGTCTGCAGAGTGCTGATTGGCCCAACCCGGCTGATCCCCCTTCACACCAAACCCCTCTCGTCCATATGCTTATCCAATTTTATCTTAAAGCTCCCTACAGTTTTACATCCCACTACAGCACTTTGTTGTTACATTGTCCATTGGTGGCACCCCATTGCAATTCCAAGCTATTATTAGATAAAGTGTTTATGTTTCCAAAGTTATTACAATAACATAAATTAATAATAATAATAAAGATGTCATGATTCCACACCATACTATCGACAATAACTTTGAACATATTTTGTTCCCAAAATACCACAACATTTCATTGGTTAAAATAAATGTGTTGTCAAATATTAAAATATTGTGTTTCGTGTGTTTAATGTTTTATTGTTTCTTGTTCAAGGTCCTCGCGAATTCTGAGAAGCTGCGAGAGAACCTGGGTCAGGCGTTCGATGTTGTCGAGGACCAGGACCACAAATATTGGCGCTACTCCCTGGAAGGCATGGTGAAAGACTGTGTGGGGCTGCCTCCAGCTTACAACACCACACTCAAGCTAGAACTGTTGGCAGCCATCGACAGGTTCAAGGTTGCCCATGCAGAGGGACTGCCCCGGCCTGGTCCGGACCTCTTGCTGCACGCCCACAGGAGCTTTGGCTTGCCGGCGCCCCTACCCCAACCCGTGATACAGCAGCCTCCGACAGTGATGTACCAGGGCACTCCAGCAACTACCTTGCCTCCTCCCACCCTGTCGACCCAGCCTCAGCCTGGTCTTGGGGGCCTCGTGATACCTGCACACCAGGTTGCAGCCTTGAAGGCGATGTTGGTGCAACCACCTTTGACGACACCCCCTCGCAAATTCGTCCCACCTACTGCCTCCACACCCAGCCAACCGTCTTTCGACCTAGGGCAGTTTGGAAACACATTTATAGAAATGTTGACGGCTCACAAATCCCCAACACCTGTCATTCTTGGTACGTCTGTGTCTGCCATAGATCCCCTGAATGAGACACAGGAGATCCCCAAGCAGTCGTAATACCCTCTGTATATATATATATATATATATATCTATAAATATTAATGTGTATTTTAAAAAAATATATGTATCTGTGTTATGACGTGTGTGTTTCTATTTCCAATATTTTATCATAATTGTTGATTAATAAGATGAATTTTTTTTTTATAATGAAAGTAATGAGCATACACAATAAATAATTCATTTAAACGCAATACTGATAATATGGTTATTACTAATTTTGACAATCATTGATGGACAACTTACATTAAATAGAACATAAAGTACAAAACAAAGGTAACATGCAAAACATAGCAAAATTGAATGCAATTCGAAAGTCAAAGATGTAAAATTAAATAAGCATAGTACAATTTAAGTAAACATATTATTTAAACTACATACGAAGAACCTAAACATTAGAGAAAATGCACTTTAAAAGATACAATTACAATACAAAGCAAACTAGCAAAGCATCGATGTATTTAAAAATAAATGTAACTCACCTAAATCCGGTCATCCTGCCAAGCCACAGATCCTTGAGGGGAATTAAAGTAGGTCTTGAGGTAGTTGCGTTGAGCCTTGGCAAGCAGGGTTGCAGTGTTGCGGGTCACGGGTGGGATGTTGTTTCCTACAGGTGGGTCAGTCCTCCAGGCGCCAGGTATGAGTTGGTGGGTGTGTGGGTCCTCTTGATCTACCTCTGATTGTGGTGGGCATCGGCCTCGTAGGACGTTGTGCAGAATGCATGAGGCCAACACAACAACCTCTACACGTTCAGGTTTTAGAGATATTGCAGTGTGGAAAACACGGAAGCGGTTGGCAAGAATGCCAAAGGCGTTCTCTACCGTCCGGCGGGCCCTGCTGATTCTGTAGTTGTAGATTCGTTCCGGCTTCGTGAGGGCTCGTAGGGGGTAGGGCTTCATCATGTAGGCGCGTAGAGGGAATGCATCATCACCTACTAAGAAGTATTCAGTGGGTGGTCCAGTGGGATCGGTAGAGATGACCTCGGCGGTTGGCAGATTTGCGTCCTGTTTTTCAAGCAAGTTAGACAGACTGGTGTGTGCAAAGCCACCACCATCAGACTCTGACCCTATGGCACCAACGTCGACGTATATGAACTTGTAGTTGGAGTCAACAATTGCCATCAGGACAATGGAAAAAAACTTCTTGTAGTTGAAGTAATAGGTTCCACCAAAGTGTGGGTTTCGGATCCGTATGTGTTTGCCATCAATGGCTCCTACACAATGCGGCAGATTCCATCGTTCCTCATATCCTCTGGCAACCTCCTTCCATGCAGCAGGCGATTGTGGCGTCTTGATCTCCTGCTCTCCGTAGACAGAAATGATGGCCTGGCAGGTGTCGGGAACAATTTGGCTGATGGTGTTGTGGGCAACACGAAAGTTGTATTGTAGGCTCTTATAGGAGTCACCCGTAGCGAGGAAACTTAGGGTGATGGCCAACCGCAGACCAGGAGGAATGGGGTTACGCCAGAATGTAGGTTTCTTCTGAATGAGGGGTGTGACACGTTCAACTATCTCATCAAATAGTTGTTTGTCTACCCGGGTGAAGTTTTTGTAGAGTTGTGGACATTCGGTGGCCAACTCTTTCATCAGCTTCTCATAATGGCCATGTTCAGGCCTACGTTGTAGATAGGGCCACACCCACACTGTCCTCTTGCTCCTTTCATTCTTCTTCTCTTCTTCTTCTTCATGGATGTTGTTTGCTATTGCAAGCAGTTCCAACATTTCTATGTAGGAAATGATCCATTGCATGAGCCGGGTGTTATGCCTGTTCTCCGGTTTGATTAGGGAGTTCACCATCTTGAACTCCTCCAGGATGTATTCTGTGATGTTCTTCATGGTGCCGAGTCAGGAGTGGGAATGGGAACGTTGTGGCCAGCCATGCCCTTTTATAGTTCCCAGATTCCAACCAAGACATACGTGGTTGACAAAGACTGTCTTTGTATGTGTTTGGACAGACGGGGTGTCCCTACGATTGTCCGGACACGGTTCACGTAATGCCTACAAACTCACACGACGTACGTCCTCGGCTACGTAGGTTTTGTGGGGGCGTGGCCATGGGCGTGGCCTGTGGTACGCAAATCGGGCAGCCCAGGCGGACTAACGGGGACATGCTTACGCAAGTCGCAAGGACGTACGTAGCTCCATACGACTGCATTACGTCTGATGTAACACTTGCCCCGTTACGGTACGTATGTCGGGTAGTGCAATAGTCTTCCTCTAAACGGGCGTACACGGCCGGACTACGCCAGTCATTACACAAAATTGGCGATCACGCCTGACGTGAGCATACGGGAGCGATATACGTGAATGTGTGACCCCAGCATGAGGATCAAGTGTCCAAACAGTGGTTTAGAGAGGGTAAGGGAACATTGGAAAGGGAACTGCTGCCCTGGAACTAATGTCCGTGGCAGGACTAGGAAGTTAGTAGCCGACACATGGGTTAGTAACTGAGGGGAGGATAAAATAAAGTTATTCATTTACAAACGCAGTCAGTCGCGGAGGGAGGAGAGAGAGAGAGAGAGTTCAAAGGAGTACAAAGGAAATCAAGCAACAACAGATATAGTGACCCTTCTAGGTTGCTTGTCCTCCAAAACACTGAGGATCAAGTGTCCAAACAGTGGTATAGAGTGGGTAAGGGAACATTGGAAAGGGAATTACTGCCCTGGAACTAATGTCCGTGGCAGGATTAGGAAGTTAGTAGAGGACAGATGGGTTAGTAACTGAGGGGGGGATAAAATAAAGTTATTCATTTACAAACGCAGTCAGTCGCGGGTTTGATGCGAGATATTTGTCTAGCGGAGTTTAAATGAATCAACGGTGATGCAGTCTATAACGTTTCGGGGAAGCCTATTCTACAAGTTGACAACTCGATTGAAGAAGACATTCTTAGATTCGTGCGAGTTAAAAGATTTACCAATAATTTTGCAACCGTTTCCCCGTGTGTAACTAGATTGGTCGACAGTGAAGTACTTACTACAGTTCATATTGTCGATGCCTTTGATGATTTTGAACACTTGAATTAAGTCCCCTCTTAACTCCCTCAGACATATATGACACGATCGCATCATATGGAACTTATAACCAAAAACTCACATGACGCGATCGCGTCATATGGATTTTTTATTTTTTTTTTTTTTTTTTTTTTTTTTTTTTTTTTTTTTAAAAAAGAGACAATGAACGGAGGAAGGAAAAACACAGATAAAACAAAAAGGTCCATGTGCCTAAAGGCATCCTCCATTCATAAAATGTTTGTAACAACTGGATTTAAACATTTGTAGATTGTAAGTTTGTGGAAAGCAATTCGAGGGAAGTGAATTCCAAAGAGTAGTAGTTCTAGGGATAAATGAATTCTGATATGCAGAAGTTCTGCATTGTGGAGGAGAAAGTGTAAATTCATGGGCGCTCTCAGCTGCCCTAGTTCTACGGGGAAAGATGTGGAGAGGCGGCACAATTGAAGCAAGTTCCTCGGAACAATTGCTGTGAAAATATCTGTAGAATAATGCAAGGGATGCAACGTTTCTTCGTATGGATAATGTAGGAAGGTCCTGTGTGATTGCAGGGTTATTGATTAATCTAATAGCTTTATTTTGAATTTTGTCCAACTGCCTCAATGCAACCACTCCACTTCCACCCCACAGAGGTGAACAGTAATCCATCTGAGAACGCACATGACTTTTATATATCACGGCCAACTGCTCGTCAGTGAAGAATTCTCGAACTCTGTACAGGAGTCCCAGTTTTTTAGAGGCATTCTTAGCAATGCTTCTAACATAATGTGTCCAGCTCAAGTTAGTAGTTAATGTTACACCGAGAATGTCAATACTAGGGGAAGTGGGAATATTTACATCATTAAAAAATATATGGGAGTCAGTGAGATTCTGTCTGTTAGAAAATTGAATGTACTTGGTTTTCTGTGCATTAAAGGAAACTAGATTCTTTTGTCCCCATCCATTAATTCTAGAAAGGTCCTGGTTCAGAGAAATTGCAGTGTTTATTTTTGAATTTATAAGATCGGGTTGGGTGAAAGAATTGGTAAATGTGAAGGAACTGTGGAGTGTTGAGTCATCTGCGTAGGAATGTATTGGATTATGAGTGGTAGATATGAGATCATTGATATGAATGAGGAACAGAATTGGGGCCAAAACTGATCTCTGGGGAACACCAGCATTTATTGAGTGAAATTGAGAATAAAGGCCATCTACCATTACACATATTTTTTCTGTTATGAAGATAAGAAGAAATTAGTGGAACTAATGATGCAAGGCCGTAGTGTGACATCTTCGACAATAAGGATTGATGCCAGACTCTATCAAATGCCTTTGATATATCCAGTGCTATTGTATGTGTTTCACCATGTTGGTCTGTAGCTTGGTTGATTTGATGCGTAAGAAGGCAAAGCATGTCTGCAGTTGATCGACATAGTCTAAAACCATATTGCCTATCACTGATTAATTTATTATTCTCAAGATGCTTAATTATGTGATTATTTAATATAATTTCAAAGACTTTACCAAGAGTGGAAGTTATAGCAATTGGTCTGTAGTTTGATGGATCTGAAGAGGCACCTTTTTTAGGAACTGGATGGATGTTTGCTTCTTTCCAGGGTACTGGGAAGCATGAGGTATGAGTACACAGACGGAAAATTTTTGCCAATACAGGAGCGAGCACCAAGGAGCAATTCTTAAGTACTATTGGAGGAATTTCATCTGGACCAGGAGCCTTATCTCCTGAGAGATTCTGCAAAATAGTTTTGACATGTCTGGTGTGGATCTTAAGTGAGGGAATTTCAGGCGAATTAAAATTAAGTACAGGGACATCTTGATTTATTTCATCTAAGGTTGAGTTGGTGGAGAAAATATCCGCAAGAAGGTTAGCTTTACTTCGTGGGTCACTTACAAGATTGCCTGTCGGAGATTTTAATGGTGGAATGGATGAAGCAGTAGTGAAGTTGGATTTAAATGAGTTAAGAGTAGACCAAAATATTTTGTTATCATTTGGATTATTTAGAAGTTTATTTGCCTGCTTGTGCAGAAAGTTTGATTTAGTTAGGTTTAATACAGTTTTGGCATGATTTCTGATGTTTCTAAAGTAATTAAAGGCTTCATGAGTTTTTTATCTTGTGTATGCATTGTAGGCTATTGCTTTTTGTTCAGTTACTCTAGCACAATTATGGTTAAACCATTTAGGTGAATTAGGTCTTTTAGTGTACTTTTGATGAGGAATAAAAGTTTCCATTCCAATTTTTACAAAATCTTGTATGTGGCTCAAGGTGGAGTGTGCATCATTAGAAAAGAAAGAGGTCCAGGGAATATCAATAAAGAAACTTTGAAGACCCTCCCAGTCTGCCCTATCGTAATGCCATTTAGTCACCAAAACAGGTTCAGAGTGTGAAGGTGTGGTAGGTGATAGACAGGTGGCCTGTATCAGACAGTGATCAGAAGATCCAAGCGGGGTGCCTCACTGTAATATCATAATTTTCTGAATTGGTTGTTAAAAATAAGTCCAGTAGGTGGGAATTATGATTAGGATTATCTGGTACACGGGTGGGTTGGTTGTTGTTGTTGTTTGTCCCCAAGCTGCCTGGCCGAACAGCCCCAAGGCCCCGAGCAAGGCCAAGGCCACAACCGAGCGCCCCCACAAAACCCTCCCCGCCGACCACAATAAAGCCTGGGTGACCGAAGCCACTCCATGGCGGGGAGCTGAGGAGGGCGCGGAAACGCCCGGGAAACCAAAGCCCCACCCAGGGCCCTGTGCCCCTCAGCAATTATGAAGAGAAAGTTGAGGGGCAAAGGAAAGATGTGACGCTTTGGCTTCCAATCTTGGTAGATTAGGAGGTCAATCCACGCAAGAGACGCCGTCACTTGAGATCTAGAAAATATATAAGTAAAAGGAACAGTCAGAGTAAGCTATGGGTATGGCAGAGATCGCTCAGTTCTCGCTCTGATAGACCAGCCCATCACCACATGACTAGAACCCAATCCTCTCAGCATCAGCTAGGAAAGGCCCTAGAAAGATAGCTCCCCTATTTCAACCCTTTTCGGGGTTGGGCACCCGCCATGGGGTGGGTTGGTTGACTAGTTGAGTGAGATTAAATGAGTCTGCAAATAGCTCACATTCAAGACCAGCGTCATCAGTCCTGGCTGAATGAGTGAGCCATTCAACATTATGGACATTAAAATCACCCAACACAGTGATTTCAGAAGAAGCATTTAAGTTGAGGACACTGAGTTGTGAGGACAGAGAATCAAAAAGACTTTGCTCTGGAGGAGTATTTGGGGAACGGTAGATGCAACATACGTATTTAAATTTACCAGCATATCTCTATACCTCTCCAATAAGTTTATGACGCAATTTTGCGTCATATGAGCTCAGTAAGTCCGATAAGTTACCATACGATAAAACCGTTGGTGGCAACCTTAGCCTCCTCCGATAATTCTAACGGCCGCAGTGTTGTTGTGAGTGTAGTGCGAGGCAGTGGCAATGATCCTGGGACTCCCGCCTCCTCCGACTTATTGGAACATAATATGTCTGAGGGAGTTAATCTGCGCTGGGTTAAAGGAAATAGATTTAATTCTCTAAGACGCTCTTTGTATGGTTTGTTCTTAGGCTAGGTATCATTTTGGCAACTCTACGTTGAACTCGTTCAAGCTTGTTTATATATTTTTGGTAATAAGGGCACCAGGATTGAACGCAGTATTCCAGAAGAGGGCGGACTAAGGAATTGTAAAGGGTTAGGATAACGTCTTTGGATTTATGCTCAAATGACCTGCCTATAAAGCCAATTATTTTGTTTGCCTTCTTAACAACTTCTGAACATTGTTGACTCAGTTTTAGGTTACTTGATATTGTTACTCCCAGATCGGTTTCTCTGTTTACATTCTTAAGCGGAGTGCCATTCATCGAATAGTTTGCTTTCTCATTTAGGTATCCGATATGTAGTACTTTACATTTATCCGCATTGAAACTCATTTGCCAAATTTGGGCCCAACATGACAATTTATCTAGATTGTGTTGCATATCGTCAACTTGTTCTTTTGAGAGTACGCTTTTGCAATTTTTGTATCGTCAGCAAATTTTGAGATTGTACAGGCGAGACCCTCATCTATGTCGTTGATGTAAATTAGAAAGAGAATTGGTCCTAGTACCGATCCCTGGGGTACCCCGCTACTTACATTGGTCCATTTAGATGCCTTACCATTTATGACTACTCTGCTTTCTGTTGCTGAGCCAATTTTCTATCCATTTCAACACACCGTCTTGTATTCCATGCGCTTTTAGTTTTAGCAGTAAACATTTGTGGGGAACTTTGTCAAAGGCCTTTTGAAAATCAAGGTATATAATATCTACAGCTTTACTATCATCGTAGAGGTTGAGGATATCGTGGAAGAAGTCGAAGAGGTTTGTTAAACAGAAACGTTTTTTTACGAAAGCCGTGTTGAGTATCTTTAAGTATGTTATTTTCCTCTAAGTGATTTACGAGTCTGTCTCTTATGACCGTTTCTAGCATTTTACATGCAACTGAGGTTAAGCTAATTGGACGATAGTTACTGGGTAGGGATTTGCTGCCTTTTTTTAATATCGGTGTTACGTTGGCTAGCTTCCACTGATGAGGCATAGTTCCAGACTGCAAGGATTTATTGAATAGTAATGTCAGTGGTTTGGAGAGCTCATCCTTAGCTTCCTTTAGAACTCTAGGCGAGATTGTATCAGGTCCTGGCGTTTTATTTACCTTGAGTTTATCTAAACAATTCAATACTTCTCTCTCTGTAACGGTGATATTGCTTAGAACATCTGAATTATCAATCTGAATCGGCGATGGTGTAGGGATATCACTAAGGTCTTCTGTTGTAAAAACTGATGCAAAGAAGGTATTGAGGGCATTACTCATTTGTACTTCGTCTTTGGTGTATTCTCCATTTTCATCGACTAACAGTCCAACAGTTGAAGTAACTACTTTTTTCTTTCTGATATAACTATAGAATTCTTTCGGGTTTGTTTTACTTTGATTCGCAATATGTAACTCTAAGGTCTTTTTACTTTGCTTAATTAACTTTTTGGCTTTGCGTCGTAGCTCTACAAATTTCACCCGTTCTTCGTCATTTTGTGAGGATTTTAATCTATCATTAGCAAATTTTTTAGCAAGCAGGCACTTTGAAATATCTTTATTCCACCATTTGGGCTTATTATTATGGCCTGGATGCCGTATTTTTGATGGTATGCAGTCTTGCACTGCTTTTAGGTAAGTAGTTTCGAATAACTTCCAAGATGTATTCATGTCGTTATTGTTAATTAAAAAGCTCCAGTCAGTTTCTTTAAATATAGCTCATAGTTTATGGAAGTTTGCTTTCTTGAAATTAGGCACTTTTTCGATGCTACTATTTGGTTCGTTACTAGTAAACTTTAAAAGTGAAAGTTATCGTACGATGGTCGCTGCTAATGAATTCATCACCAACATACTAATTCTCTATCAATTCTTCTTTCGTTGCAAGTACAATGTCAAGAACGTTATTACCACGGGTCGGCGTTCGAACAAATTGATAAAGCGAACTCTCTTTCAAGTTCGTATACAAGTCGTGTCCGGAGTGTGAAGTAAGAGTATCGCCCCACTTGGTCACAGGTAAATTAAAGTCGCCAAAAATTACGGTATCTTGTGAGTTACTTACATCTGCAATTTGTTCGTAAATTTCTCGGTCAGTTTGCACTGATTGAGCTGGAGGTCTGTATATTAACGCAAGTATTATTTTTGTACCTTTATTATTCTTTATTAGCACAAAAGATGTGTCGACGTTCACAATTTGAGGTTTTGACAAGAGGGTAGGGTTAAGACTTTCTTTGATATAAAGTAAAACGCCACCTCCATTTCGATTTATTCGGCTTTTCTCAAATATTACATAACCGGGAATTGAATACTCTGCTAAAAAGTCTCTATCTTCTGTATTGAGCCAAGATTCTGTTATGCCAATCACATCATAATTTTCTGTAAACACTAGCTCCTCTAAATCTGAAAATTTATTGCGTATGCTACGAGCATTTGCATAGAAAACCTTAAAATTTGTTATTTTATATATATATATTTTATACATAACATGTCTGAAATAATGTCAACATTTTGTCACAGATAATAGTGGTGTGACAGATCTTTTAATCCGTTGGTCCCCGTTGTGTTGACAAGGGCACATGTCACCACCATCCTTTGTTGGTTTACCATTTTAGCCTTGATCTTCTATTTTGCTCTCTTTTCTTTAGGTGAGTGTATGTGTGTCTATGTATATATGTATGCACCTACAGTATGTATGCATCCCTGTTTGTTATATTATGAACTATACTGTATGTATACAAACCTATTGTTATAGATGAAAATACTACATTATACTGTGTGCAAGTACGTATACATGCATTATGTGCATATGTGAATGATATATATATTTTTATTAGAGTGTGATTGCAAGAACGTATGTACGACAGTTAATTGTACGTAGCTATGTACGTATTAATGTATGTATGTATGTATGTTTGTATGTATTGTTACGGCTGGATCGGCAATACATATTCGGGATTCTTGATCGTAGGACAGAAATGGCTTATGTGACAACGACACGCTCGATTCCAGTCCCAAATACTATATGCTCCAGACAACAAAAGCACCAACGCCCTACAGAGTTATCGTCTATGGTAACGAGGTACCTTAACTCGGCGAAAGTGTACAACAGGGGTAGGCTATGAGGCTAAACTCCCTCAGACATTTATAGGTTACGTTATGACTAAAGAAATGCAATACTCAAGAAACTACGTTAATATTAAGCCTCTAATAATGTAGAATAGAAGCAGGCTAAAGGTATGACAGTGAAATGCTAAATGACAAATGTACACGCCTACTTGAAAGCGCGTGCACTAGAATAACTGTCCCCTACTAACATGCACTAGCATGTAGCATACAAGATGTTCATGATCCAGTAGATACCTAATAATACACATGGAAGGAACATAAACAGTAGTCACTTATTGTAATAATGAATCTATATTTGGAATAACTAAAAGGTTGCAGGCAACAGTACTGCGCCGGTAGCCTACTACCGCATAGGCTACTTCGCTTCTCTCACTCTGTCTCCCCTCTGAGTCCGTATGCGCCCTACGCAATAGAACTCCGGAAACAGCAGCAAAACGACAGTGCAGTTAATTGATACATGAAAGTATTAATAGTGTTGTCTTGTGTGTGAGTAATGTGTATTGTAAAGTGTTACATACATAAACTTAAAGAGAGCTGCAATGCATAGTAAAATAAAGATATCACCCACTCATCATCCCCATGTGTTCTAGCTAGCAGGCCAAGTCCCAGGAACAACGAGTCCCAGCACCGAAAGCGAGAACCCAGGAAAAGACTGCAGAGAACACAAGGACAGATAAATTACGTTACTCTACTATACCGGCACTACGAGCGAGCTGTAGTCTCTGGTACTACACTCGCTCCTGGCTCGGTAGGCAAATCAAGGCTAAGTCCTCGCCCCTCTACAGACAACTCCTGGGCATGGTCGGGCTCTTACACATGGCACTAGTCTAGTCACAAATTGGATGATGAGCTGGGCATATAACTCGTGAACATGTAGAACGTTCACCAACTATCCTCATCAAGAAGATCGCTGTTCACATTAACCCCTTAAATCTAATACATGTAAATATATGCTTGTCCTAAGAGTAATACGAGAGGTGAGTGCTGAAACTCCTTTAGGACCTCAAGGGAAGGGTATGCATTTAAATAGAGAGAAGAATGAAATGAGAGTAATGTCGTCAGAGAGAAAGAGTGCAACCGTGAGAAATTGGGAGAGAGGGCAAGGGATGTTAGAATCTCAAAGGTTCTAGGCAACCTGATCATGGAACACACAGCGAGCCTCCATGCAATGTGCAGTACGACAACATGGGCAGCCAGGCAGCATGTGCAGGCGGCAATGTACTACCAACCCTGTCGCACCTAGCTATAAGCGCAGGGCTGCCAACCGGTCCATACGTCTGGCAACCATTGCTACCCTCTCGCTCTGAAGTCTAACTCACTCTCTCTCTCTGAATTCCTATTATCTCATCTATCAACTTCTCTATTGATACTACATATTAAATGGAAGGTCTCGACATGGCTTAAAACAAAACCCACCACTGGTTAGCAAATGACGAGACCTTTGCAGAGATACAAAGAACATAGTTATACGTTGTCACACTCAATATAAGCAGCCAGCACGGTACACGGTACACGCACCGTGACGGTACAGTGGAGTACCAAGGAGTACAATCAGGTTACGTTGCCACGCACTGGGTGCGTCACAGTATGTATGTATGTATTGATGGATGGATAGATGTACACACACTCTCTTTCAATTAATTTGTACAAAACCGTTTGAAAATAAACGTTTACCAAGTGGCACAATCCTATGGTCTTGATCTTATTGTTGAACTATATGTTAACCCTTTCACGCTCATATGACGCAGAGGTTGCCAGATTAGCAATAAGAAATAGAGTTCTCTCACTCTTATAAATACCTCTCCAAAATTAGTGTTCTGCCCATAGCTAACTCAAAGACAACTGCAGAGGTTGAAGTAACTAAACTAAAGGTTTATAAATACCCCTGACGAAAACAAAGGCTTTAAAGTATCCCCAATAGGCTCAAAATCGCGTCATATGTCGGAGAGGGTTCACATTTGTATTGGTGTGTATTTCCTTCCGTTCATCCTTTTGTTTGCATTGTTCTCTTACATATCGCATATTTTGTTGTCCTTTATTATTCCCCTCATCCTCGTGTTATCCCTACCGTCGATACCCCCCTTTCTCTTCCATTATCCAGCTTGTGTTTGGTTCTGCTCGCTTTATGTAAATAATGTATGTATGTGTTTGTCCTGTGTGTCTCTCCCTACCATTCTGTCCTGCCCCTCCAGTGTTTGTAGTGTTTGTCCTGTGTGTCTCTCCCTACCATTCTGTCCTGCCCCTCCAGTGTTTGTAGTGTTTGTCCTGTGTGTCTCTCCCTACCATTCTGTCCTGACCCTCCAGTGTTTGTAGTGTTTGTCCTGTGTGTCTCTCCCTACCATTCTGTCCTGGCCCTCTAGTGTTTGTCCTGTGTGTCTTTCTCTACCATTCTGTCCTGCCCCTCCAATGTCTGTAGTGTTTGTCCTGTGTGTCTCTCCCTACCATTCTGTCCTGCCCCTCCAGTGTTTGTAGTGTTTGTCCTGTGTGTCTCTCCCTACCATTCTGTCCTGGCCTTCCAGTGTTTGTAGTGTTTGTCCTGTGTGTCTCTCCCTACCATTCTGTCCTGCCCCTCCAGTGTTTGTAGTGTTTGTCCTGTGTGTCTCTCCCTACCATGCTGTCCTGCCCCTCAAGTGTTTGTAGTGTTTGTCCTGTGTGTCTCTCTCTACCATTCTGTCCTGCCCCTCCAGTGTTTGTAGTGTTTGTCCTGTGTGTCTCTCCCTACCATGCTGTCCTGCCCCTCAAGTGTTTGTAGTGTTTGTCCTGTGTGTCTCTCTCTACCATTCTGTCCTGCCCCTCCAGTGTTTGTAGTGTTTGTCCTGTGTGTCTCTCCCTACCATTCTGTCCTGGCCCTCCAGTGTTTGTAGTGTTTGTCCTGTGTGTCTCTCCCTACCATTCTGTCCTGGCCCTCCAGTGTTTGTAGTGTTTGTCCTGTGTGTCTCTCCCTACCATTCTGTCCTGGCCCTCCAGTGTTTGTAGTGTTTGTCCTGTGTGTCTCTCCCTACCATTCTGTCCTGGCCCTCCAGTGTTTGTAGTGTTTGTCCTGTGTGTCTCTCCCTACCATTCTGTCCTGGCCCTCCAGTGTTTGTAGTGTTTGTCCTGTGTGTCTCTCCCTACCATTCTGTCCTGGCCCTCCAGTGTTTGTAGTGTTTGTCCTGTGTGTCTCTCCCTACCATTCTGTCCTGGCCCTCCAGTGTTTG
>JBAKBP010011968.1:35000-69864 GCA_037953745.1 Lithodes maja | reverse complement strand
CTGGCGAGTTTCAGGCTACATCCCTTTCAGTCCCGGTGCCGTGGTTTGTATTTGATTTCAGCCATAGTTAGACCATGTTATGAAGCTTGAGAAGGATAATTATGGTTGCTAAAAGGATTGAGGAGAGATTTCCACTTGAGGGATTTTTTTTTTTCTGGACCCCTTTCTCCCTCATGTTTAGCCCCATTGCTTTTGAGATTTTAAGACGTTCGCCCTAGTAGTTTAGCCAGTTTAAGACATTTTGACCCATTTCTGTAAATTTTAAGACCTTCCGTGCCATTAATGGTGTCAAATTTTTCCTGGCGAGCGATAGCGAGCCTGTATTTTAAGAGCAATCGGCCTCCGGCCGGTACATTTTTCTACCGAAAAATGTAAAAATTTATCTTGAAAGGGGGTCTAGGGGGTGTAATTTTAAGCTTTATGAAAACGTAGGGAACAAACTAAATACCTCTCCTTAATTGAGCTAGTCTATAGCCTTTTAATGGGTAGACGTCCTTCCTAAACTAAATATAATCGTCTACTAGTTACCAGACTATAATGAAAAGGACGTCACCGGTACTGAATGGGTTAACCCTTTCACGCACATATGACGCAGAGGTTGCCAGATTAGCAATAAGAAATAGAGTTCTCTCACTCTTCTAATTACCTCTGCAAAATTTGTTTTCTGCTCACAGCTAACTCAAAGACAACTGCAGAGGTTGAAGTAACTAAAGGTTTCTAAATACCCCTGATGGTAACAAAGGCTTTAAAGTATCCCCAATAGGCTCAACACAGCTAACTCAAAGACAACTGCAGAGGTTGAAGTAACTAAACTAAAGGTTTCTAAATACCCCTGATGGTAACAAAGGCTTTAAAGTATCCCCAATAGGCTCAACACAGCTAACTCAAAGACAACTGCAGAGGTTGAAGTAACTAAACTAAAGGTTTCTAAATACCCCTGATGGTAACAAAGGCTTTAAAGTATCCCCAATAGGCTCAACACAGCTAACTCAAAGACAACTGCAGAGGTTGAAGTAACTAAACTAAAGGTTTCTAAATACCCCTGATGGTAACAAAGGCTTTAAAGTATCCCCAATAGGCTCAACACAGCTAACTCAAAGACAACTGCAGAGGTTGAAGTAACTAAACTAAAGGTTTATAAATACCCCTGATGGTAACAAAGGCTTTAAAGTATCCCTAATAGGCTCAACACAGCTAACTCAAAGACAACTGCAGAGGTTGAAGTAACTAAACTAAAGGTTTATAAATACCCCTGATGGTAACAAAGGCTTTAAAGTATCCCTAATAGGCTCAACACAGCTAACTCAAAGACAACTGCAGAGGTTGAAGTAACTAAACTAAAGGTTTATAAATACCCCTGATGGTAACAAAGGCTTTAAAGTATCCCCAATAGGCTCAACACAGCTAACTCAAAGACAACTGCAGAGGTTGAAGTAACTAAACTAAAGGTTTCTAAATACCCCTGATGGTAACAAAGGCTTTAAAGTATCCCCAATAGGCTCAACACAGCTAACTCAAAGACAACTGCAGAGGTTGAAGTAACTAAACTAAAGGTTTCTAAATACCCCTGATGGTAACAAAGGCTTTAAAGTATCCCCAATAGGCTCAACACAGCTAACTCAAAGACAACTGCAGAGGTTGAAGTAACTAAACTAAAGGTTTCTAAATACCCCGATGGTAACAAAGGCTTTAAAGTATCCCTAATAGGCTCAAAATTGCGTCATATGTCGGAGAGGGTTAAACAGAGGTATTTATAGAGGCCTCCCCTTTATGCCTTTGATGATCCCCAATGTTTAAAAAATGAAGAGAGACCATAATTATACCCTTGTTATAGCCTTGATTACGTTACAGTTCTGCCATCTTTTGTATTGACAAGGACAGAAAGGTAAATCACCATCAACATACCCAATGATCTTATACACCCTTTTTATAGCCTTGATTTTAAACAGTCCTCCCTTGTTTAATATTGACAAGGATAGAAAGGCAAATCACCATCAACATACCCAATGATCTTATATACCCTTTATAAAGCCTTGATTTTAAACAGTGCTCCCTTGTTTAATATTGACAAGGATAGAAAGGCAAATCACCATCAACATACCCAATGATCTTATATACCCTTTATAAAGCCTTGATTTTAAACAGTCCTCCCTTGTTTGATATTGACAAGGATAGAAAGGCAAATCACCATCAACATACCCAATGATCTTATATACCCTTTTTATAGCCTTGATTTTAAACAGTCCTCCCTTGTTTGATATTGACAAGGATAGAAAGGCAAATCACCATCAACATACCCAATGATCTTATACACCCTTTTTATAGCCTTGATTTTAAACAGTGCTCCCTTGTTTGATATTGACAAGGATAGAAAGGCAAATCACCATCAACATACCCAATGATCTATTATACCCTTTTTATAACCTTGATTTTAAACAGTCCTCCCTTGTTTAATATTGACAAGGATAACAAGGTAAATCACCATCAATACACCCTTTTATAGCCTTGATTTGTTTACATATCTGCCTTGATGATGTAATGGTTAGCGTGTTTAAAATATGTATGTGGTAACCCAGGTTCGAATCCCGGTTGATCACATGCTTTCATTAATTTCATTGGAGGCGTTAGGTGTTGGAGTGAAATTTATAAAAAATAGATTGTATTATATTGCCTTGTTGATCTTATAGGGCTGTGAACAAGAAAGATCAACATCTTATATAGGGGTGACCAGTAGCAACATTGGTAGACCGCTCGGTTTCTAACCGGGAGGACCGAGTTCGATTCTTGGCTGGTGGAGATGTTTGGGCAATCTCCTCACACCCTTTGCCTCTGTTCTGATCGCCTAACAGTAAAATAGGTCTATGACAGGGTAAAAAGGTTCCATTCCACATGACCTAAAGGTAAAAAGGTTCCGTTCCTCATGACCTCATCCCTTAACCCAAAAAAAAACATATATCAATATTGGTCCATGGGCCAGGGTGCAAATGTGTACCAGCAGAGACGGATTATAGGTACAATTAAAATCCGCGAGACAATTTCCTTATTGTTGTAGAGATGTTATTTTGAAGTGATAACTTTGGTCACCCGCTATAGCTCAGTTGATAGCGTGCCTGTCTACCATCCAAATGACTCCGGTATAATCCTCGCTCAGGTTGGAAAGGGAAAGTTGATAGCGTGCCTGTCTACCATCCAATTGACTCGGGTATAATCCTCGCTCAGGTTGGAAAGGGAAAGTTGATTAGCGTGCCTGTCTACCATCCAAATGACTCGGGTATAATCCTCGCTCAGGATGGAAAGGGAAAGTTGATTAGCGTGCCTGTCTACCATCCAATTGACTAGGGTATAATCCTCGCTCAGGTTGGAAAGGGAAAGTTGATAGCGTGCCTGTCTACCATCCAAATGACTCGGGTATAATCCTCGCTCAGGATGGAAAGGGTAAGTTGATAGCGTGCCTGTCTACCATCCAAATGACTCGGGGTATAATCCTCGCTCAGGTTGGACAGTTTTCCTGAGATATAGCCAGCGGTTACTGTCTCCCCTATAGCGTCTCCCCTATAGCAAAGGAGATAGGTAATAGTTTCTGTTAAGGGGAGATCTCCACTTGAGGGATTTTTTTCTTGACCCCTTTCTCCCTCATGTTTAGCCCCATTGCTTTTGATATTATAAAACGGTTGCCCCATTAGTTTAGCGATTTTAAGAACTTTCACCCCATATTAAGACCTTCGTGCAATTCAGGTGTCGATTTTATCCTGGCGAGCGATAGCGAGCCTGTAATTTAAGAGGAACCGGCCTTTGGCCGGGACATTTTTCTACCGAAAAATGTACAAATTTATCTTGAAAGGGACTCAAGGGGGTGTAATTTTAAGCTTGATGGAGGTCTAGGGAACAAACTAAATACCTCCCCTTAATTAAGGGGAGATGAGCCGCTTTTCTGGGCCCCCTTCTCCCTCATGTTTAGCCCCATTAGTTTTCAGATGTTAAGATGTTTGCCCCATTAGTCAGTCGATTTTAAGACCTTTCGCCCAATTTCTTCGTCAATATTTAGACCTTTCGTGCTATTTAGGTATCAATTTTTTCCCCGGCGAACGAAAGTGAGCCTGTAATGTTGGATGAACCGGCCGAAGCCGGGACATTTTTCTACCGAAAAATGTACAAATTAATCTAGAAGAGGGATCTAATGGATGTTTTATTTTTTTTTTCGTGATGGAGGTCTAGGGAGGAAACTAGAAAAATAATGAATACATGCAAAAATTGCCCAAAAAGTGAACCATCCCCCGTTAATGAATCTATAATACATATTTATTAGGACACTTCTTGCTTGTGCTATGCTCTGACTATGTGGCCAACTATCACATTCTTAGAGGCTAGTAGTATTAGGTCCAATAGTATGAATCTCGAGAGTAGTAGGTAATACAGGCATTTTGGCTCGAACGTCCCTTGATTTTGGCCCTGTCACCCTTTCAACTATGGGGGAGGCACTCGCTATAGGCAGTTATGCCTTTTGCCTCCCTCAATCACATAGAAAAAAAAAAAAAAAAAAAAATGATGTATGTATGTATGTATGTATAGTATATATATAATACTCGGGCACATACCCCATAGATGGGGGGGGGGGGGAATCACGTCACAGAGCTCTAACAGGAACAACAAAATAAATTACTATCTATCTATTGCCTGACGCCGTGATCCCCGAAGGGGTGGCCACGAACGAACCACCCCCATGCACCTCTGTCCCCAGTCAGTCGACGCCCCTCCCCCCAACCAGCACCGCCTTCGTTCATGTACTTCCTCACTCCATCCTTCCACCTCTCATTCGGTCTACCTCTCCCTCTCTGTCCCTCCACCTCGCTCTCGTACACCCTCTTAGTCATTCTCTCGCTTTCCATACGTTCCATATGGCCGAACCATCTCAAGTTGTTCCTTTTCACACTTTCCAGCACATCTACCTAAATACTAAATACAGTTGTTGTTGTTGTTGTTGTTCCCCAGGCTGTCTGGCCGAACAGCCTCAAGGTCTCGAGCAAGGCCATGGCCATAAACGAGCGCCCCCACAAAATCCTCACTGCTTACCACTAACAAAGCCCGGGTGACCGAAGCCACTCCAAGGCAGGGAGCTGAGGAAGGTGCGGAAACGCCCGGGAAACCAAAGCCCCACCCAAGGCCCTGTGCCCCTCAGCAATTATGAAGGGAAAGTTGAGGGGCAAGGGAAAAATGTGACGCTTTGGCTCCCAATCTGCCAACTTCTAGGTTGGCAGTAGGGAGGTCAATCCACGGAAAAGACGCCGCCACTTGAGATCTAGAATATATATAAGTAAAAGGAACAGTCAGAGTAAGCTATGGGTATGGCAGAGATCGCTCAGTTCTCACTCGGATAGACCAGCCCATCACCACATGATACAGTAATATAATTCACAAACATCTATGTCACCCAGAGACCAAGGCCCATTTGGGGTCCCCAGCAAAAGATACCTTTTAATTCATTTATCAGAACATATTTCCCCTCAACCAATCATAAAGAGCCACAAAACATTCTGCAATCTATCTATTGCCGGACGCCTTACTCCCCTTACGAGGGTGGCCATACACAGAATGCCCCCAAGCGGACCTATTCCCTGTGAGAGGGACAACCCGAGCCAGTTTAGTAAAGGACTTACAGGATTGACCACTCAATTTAGGATTCGTCCGACTCCGAGGCCCTCTGTGTATCTTGTTAGCACTATTTTTCTACAGTGGTGTTCGGCTAATCCATCCACTAACCTGCCTTACCCTTAGGTAAGCAGTACGGATTTGTATCAGGTTTACTCCCCTAGACAGGTTGCCAACCAAGGCTGCCGAGTCCCATCCACCCGGATTTGTATAAGGTTGTCTCCCCTAGATGAGTTGCCGACCAAGGCTAACGAGTCCCATCCACCCATAAATATTCTGCAAGAAACAATTTAAGAAGAGGACTTTGAAAATGAATTTATGTTCACGATGTGGTTTTTGCAGTTCATCTTGGACAATAATAGCTAATCTAAAGTATTAAATCTTCAATTAACTTATATTTACTGTCAAACCGAGGTCTTTCCCGTGTTGTCAAGGCCATTACCATGATATTAATGAGGCCCACACTTTGATCCCATCCAACAGAACTATTTATGTAGCCAAACCAGCTGCATACGTGGCCTCTTTTATTATTATAATGTGAAACTTTCAAAATAAACAAACCAAAACTTGGACGAACACAGTAAAAAGACAAAACAACTTATCAAAATCGCTATGTGGAAACAACGCTTAAGCAAAATAATAATGTTTTAAATAAAAGAACACAACGATAAAGCCCTCTAAAGGAAGCTATACCAACTTCAGTACAGTAGCTGCCATGTCTATATTGCATACACTGTGTTGTATACTCAAAATCAATCTATCTATCTATCTATCTATACACTCAGGCACATAGGCCTACCCCATGCAGTATTTTTGTTCTTTCCTTTTTTTTTTTTTTTTTTTTTTTTTTTAGCTGGGGGTGGCCGACTCCAGACCGAGCCCGAACAGGGATGACACAAAACACACACACACATACACTAAAAAAAATAAAATAAAAAAAAAAAAAAATCACACACATCTAGGTCGCCCAGGAGAAAACTCAGAGACCAAGGATCATTAAGGGCACTCCAGCACTCCCCCGGCCCCCGACCTCCCGAAGAAGTTCCGGTCTCAGCAGGCAGACATGCAGCGGAGCACACCACAGAACCTGCCCACCACGCATCCCTTCATTACCACCGGCTCCACGGGCCAGGCGCCTGACGGACTATTATCTAGTCCAACTGGCGCCCGACCCCTTCTCCCAAACGACCGTGTTTTCACTCATCTAGTCACTAGCATTCTCCATTCATTCCTATTTATTATCAATAGTTCGCCGTATAAGAGGAGGAGGCTGGCTCGCTCTCTCTCTCTCTCTCTCTCTCTCTCTCTCTCTCTCTCTCTCTCTCTCTCTCTCTCTCTCTCTCTCTCTCTCTCTCTCTCTCTCTCCCCCCCCCCCCATGGAATGTCTTAGGACTATTATGCATTTTTTATGACTCAAGTGACATCTGGAGGGAGATAGACTCACTTAAGGGGGGTGGGCCGGTTTTCTGGACCACTTTCTCTCTCATGTTTAGCCCCATTAGTTTTCAGATGTTTGCCCCATCAGTTAGTCGATTTTAAGACCTTTCGCCCATTTTTTCGTCAATAATTAGACCTTTCGTGCTATTTAGGCGTCTATTTTTTCCCTGGCGAACGACAGAGCCTGTAATGTTAGAAGAACCGGCCTTTGGCCAGCAAATTTTTCTACCCGAAAATGTACAAATTAATCTACAAGGGGGATCAAATGGATGTTTTTTTTAAATTTGATGGAGGTCTACGGAGGAAACTATAAAAATAATGAATACATGCAAAAATTGCCCAAAAAATGAACCATCCCCCCTTAAACAGCTTTAGTGTAAGCCTGTCAAAGCTTAGGAAGGTATTCCCTAACACTCTCTCGTGCCATTTACCCTAACCAAGCATCCACTACCGGTATGCTCTGTTCATCACAAAATAAGCACAAAATTATAATGTAAAACTTGCAAAATAAACAAACCAAAACTAATACGAACACAGTAATAAGACAAAACTAATCAAAATCGCAATGTGGAAACAACGCTTAAGTAAAATAATAATTTATAAATAAAAGAACAAAATCCAAAATAACAAATCATCATCATCATCAATCTGACGCCTCGCTTCCAGAGGAAGCGCCCCAAAAGGGATGGCCATGGCAGAAACTGCCTCCAGGCTCCCAGACATGCCTCCACTGACCCACTCCACTATGTGGATTAACCTATATGGCCCTTAACGTTTAGGTATAAAGAGTATTAGCGAGGTGATGCGTACAAGTAGACTGGGATGGTATGGACATGTGGAGAGAATGGATGAACAAAATTGGGTGAAAAAATGCAGGTCTGTGATTGTGGAGGGAGCTGCACCAAGGGGTGGACCGAGGAAGACCTGGGATCGGACTATACGCGCCGATCTCAAATCCAAGAACTTGACAAGTGAAGCAGCCCTTAACAGGGTTGCCTGGAACGCCGCCATTAGGACAAGAGACTGAAACTGCACTTATGTGTGGAACACTCAGTCTTAAAATTTTATGTATGTATGTACTGATGGAGCAGACCCAGAGCAGTCTCTCACCCGGATGGCAGTTCCACCACTGTTTTGCTATTTTATTTACCCCAGTGGGGCCCTGGCTGGAAGCATACCAAGCACAGAAACTCATTACCACGGGAATCATATAACTTACCTTTCACTGTCAGATGGAGCCTGAAGAGGGACAACACAACACAACATAAAAACAAAATAAAACAAAATCACATTCATTCCCCAAAGGCAAAAAAAATAAATGAACAAATTTATGCATAAATTTGTTCTATATTCTATTCTATTCTATATACTCAGGCCCAATCCCCACTTTTACTCAGGCCCAATCCCCACTTTTACTCAGGCCCAATCCCCACTTTTACTCAGGCCCAATCCCCACTTTTACTCAGGCCCAATCCCCACTTTTACTATTGTTTTCTTTTCTTTTCCCTCTTTTCCTTTTTTTTTTTTCTTTTTTTTGGGGGGGTGATCGACTCAAGACAGAGCCAGAACAGGGACAACACAACAGAAAACAATGAAAACACACAAAACAAAATACAAACCCACACATCTATCTATCTATCTATCTATTTACTCAGGCCCAATCCCCACTTTTCCTATTTTTTTTCTTTTTTTTTCTTTTCTTTTTTTCCTTTTTTTTTTTTTTTTTAATTCAGAAAACAAGAAATTATCAATTACCTTTCAGTATGAAGGTCGGAGGAAGTGAGAGAGGAATCCTCGGATCCGACGCTGTTGAGTGAGGCACAGTTAACCTCCCGTTGTTCCTTGGCTTTCCGTTCCTCCCACTCCGCCTTCACCTCATCCGCCACTCGGCGCTTCAGCTCCTCCACCCGCCGACGTTCATTGTCAATTACCATAGTTCCTGAAGAATAATAAGAACAAACAAAATCCTCAATTAAATATGGATACACAGATTTCTAACAGTTTGCAAGAAGAATATAATAAAAAATAAATATATATACAACAAATCTTAAAGCACAAAATTAATAACTATATCAACAAAACTGCAGTACAGTAAACTTGGATTTCGGACTAATCGGTGGGAAACCTTGTCTTGAACTGTTAATTTTGCAAGTTTTACATTATAATTGTAAATAAATTACATAAATGAAAAGCTGCACTAGTTTTTATGCAAGTGGGTATAAATTATAACGTAAAACTTGCAAAATAAACAAACCAAAGCTGGGACGACACAAGATAAACGCAAAAGAACTATAATCACTATGTGGAAACAACGCTTAATATAATAAAATTTGAAATAAAAGAACACAATCCACCACATAGGGTGTACACTACTACATTTGGAAGTTAACCTGGTTCCCAAGCAAACTAATTGCACATATAACAATGCACTCTCATCATGTTCAAGGAATTAGTCAGTTTGGGAAGTACGGGACGTTCTGGTAAATACAGTGTTACTAAATTCTGTATAAAGACAGACGCACCTTGCTTAGCCATGAGGATCTGTCTGTTCCGCTCTATCTCCATAAGCGTGGCGGAAGTCTTGCGGCCGAGTGATCCATCCGGACAGCCAAGGGGAGTCGAAGAAGTTACCTAATGAAGATTGTAAATAGAAAACATATAGGAGCAGCAACACTAAGGTCAATATGAAAAACATCATTAATATTGACATGGTGAATTAAGATGCTTCAACAATACCTAATGCCATCGTCAGTGGTCTACAAATGTTAACTAATATAATTCTTAACACCAATAACTCCCAATTAAATTAATGAAAGCATATGATCCTTCGGAGATTCGAACCCAGGACACCATATACAGATCTAACCCACTTTTGTAGATCACTGATAATGGCATAAAGTATAGCTGAAACATCTACTTTCATCATGCCAAAAATAAATACAGAATATAATTTGACTAAGTAATATCAAACTCACTAAATTGAAATATAAAACATAATGAGCAAAACGTAATTAGAAAACATCCAACAATATGCAGGCCTAATTTTCATGTAATTCAACTTAGGACATTTGGCATATCTTATATATTTTAATTACTGTAAATTCTAAAATTTTACTGCACTATATAAATGTTACAAAAGTATTACTAAATTAATATAGACCTGTTGGATGCGGTCAAGGTCTTCCTGTGAGCGATCTAGGAGGTGTAGACGAGAGAGTCGCTCGGTCAGTTCATTACTTCCACTCTGTAACACATACAAAGTTGGCCATATACAGAACCTGTAGTATTTTCCTTTTAAGGCTGTTACATACATCTCTAAAGCAATGAATTAAAGAAAAACCTAAACTCTAATACACTCCTGCATTATGAACTGCAAAAAATCTTGTATTGTAGCTTCACATCAATATACACAGTATTCTTTAAGTATTGCAATTCAGTACAGGTTAGACAACATTTTTGGTTTAAGTTGATATTTTAACCTATAATAAGGAAGTTATCTTACTAAACATAACTTTGAATTCATGGTGAAGTTGAAAAATGCAAAAGCATGAAGTTAGTTTGAATGTTGAGTATTTAATTCACACATCAAGTCAAGGAAATTAATTCTGATAGCCTACATTCTGAGCCCTCAACTAAGTACATGAACCTCCGAAATTCAAATATTAGGTAAAGAATTAATATGAAGATTCAATTCTATCATATATAGGTTAAACAATTTATAGACAGCATTAACTGTACATTAATAATTATTGTTACGTACCTCTTCTGTGTCCGAGGAGCACGCAGGAGAGCACTGGCCATTGGAAGGTGAGAGGCCCAGTCGCTGCAACTCTCCCAGGCGACGCTCAGCAGCACTCAGACCATTCCGCTCCTGTAATAAAGATACAACAAATCATAGTTAGCATGTCTTATCACTTGGGTTGTAGGTATTTTACATACTGTATACCGGTATGCCTTTCTTTAGCTTATGGAAAACATTACTTGGATTGAATATAAACACCATATGAGGAAGAGCACTTTATTGACACCGTTTCGCAGATAGCTTCTTCAGGTCACTAACTCTGAAGCTATCTGCAAAACGTTGTCAATAAAGTGCTCCTCCTCATATGGAGTTTATATTCATTCTGTCAACTTTTCAACATTATTTCGACATCACAGGGTAAGCAAATTAAAAAAATTATTATCTATTCAACTGAAGTAAAACTCATAAAGAGCATGCATATTTGAATTAAATTAATCCTACATGTGAATAATATAGCTTAGGCCTACATGATAAGAATTATTAGTTGATTAACATTCCACATACTTAAGGTAAATATTCTGAGACTGTAGTGGCTTACTCATTAACAAAGTGTTTTTCTTCAATCAATGTTCTTTATTGACATTTGCGCTTTGCGCAGTGGCAGTATCGTAACCAATGGGGTTTAGTTTTCCGAGCGACGTATCTGCTACTGCTGAAGGCCCAAAACACGGTTAAAGTTTTCACATTTCATCTTTGCCTAGTACTTGCGACACCTCGGTTGGGTTACCTTCTTTGGAAGGTAATCAAGTCGTACCCCACCTGCTCGTGGTGACCTCGCAAACACCCATTTCTATTTATTTTTTCCATTTATTCTTTTTTCAAGATAGGGTGACACAAACGGGGGCGGCGCTACCTGGGTTTATCCCAGGTAGTAGTTTAATTTTACTCTAATTTTATTAAGTGTTTTGTATATTTTTAATTGTAGGCTACATAAATATAAACAATGGCCGGCCAAGGCAAACGGAGGCAGAGTTTATTGGGAGATGAAGAGAGCTATGAATTTGAGGGATTTCTGGCAGAGGGTAGTGAAGTGGAGGATCAATTGACTGTAGTGAAGAGACAGATGATGGGTCTGTTAAGATGGAAGGGAGTTATGGAGAATTGGAGGAGAGATATAGGTGTGAAGGTGGAGTCACTGACAGAAATATGTGGAGCCAGTTCAGTAACAACTGCAGATGGGCCATTAATTGCTAACCTAGATGCAGTGATAAGGAAAGTAGATGAGCTGGAGGCAGAGAACATGGCACTCAAGGAGCAGCTAAAGGAGTATGAGGGCCATTTAAGTGAGAAAGTAAAGGGAGTAATAAGTGAGGAGAAAGATGAGTGGACAAGGGTGGGGAATGCTAAGGTGGATGCATTGGAAGAAATCATGAAGGAGCAGGTGGAAGAGAGAGAAAAGAGAGTTTGAGAAGAATGTAGTGCAGGTTTTGAAGAGCAAGGAAAAGGTAGTGAGGGAAACAGCGGAGACCAAAAAGGAGCCGACCAAACGCACCACTGAGGTGGTAGATGGTGGAAAGAAAAAAACTGTCTGGGACCATCAGGTCCTGGTAGTGAAGCCAAAAGACCGATCCTCCGAGCCAGTAAACCCACCAGATACAAAGGCAATCGAGACTGCTTTGGCTTCGGTTCCGGTTAACAAGTTAACTAGAACTGATTCAGATGTACTGGTGGTACGACTTCCATCCAAGAAAGCCAAAGAAGATGCAGGAAGGGCCATCAATCAGTGTTTGGGGGTGGACAGTGCCTTCAGTGTCTCCGAACCAAAGAAGATGATGCCAAAAATGACTCTGGTAGGCATTGCTAATGACGCTGAGGATAATGAGATCATTCCCAGCATCCTCAACAAGAACCCAAGAATAAAGTCCCTGGTCGACGATGGCTTAGCTATGAATTTGCTATTCACTAAGCAAGAGTGATGCACACACTAAGATTGCGGTAGTAAAAATGTCACCTGAAATACGCTCTTCCATTGTGGATGATGGCAATTCTGTGTATGTTGGACTTGTGAGATGTCGTGCATACGATCGCTTCTGTGTAACACAATGTTACCATTGCCAGGGCTTTGGTCATACCAGTGACAGGTGTTATCGGAAAAATGAGGATCCAAAATGCAACTTCTGTGCCGGTACTCATAACTCAAAAGACTGCACCAACAAGACTTCCCCCAAATGTATAAATTGTATGAGCTCCACATCAGTTACGGAGCCGCCAAATCATTTCGCCTCAAGTAGAAATTGTCCTTTAATGACAGCTCAGAGAAATAAAGTTATTGAGAACACCAATTTTGTAGGTTCAAAAAACTGAAAAATGCACATGGGAGCCGGTTGAAACTGGGTCTGTTGAATGTTCGTTCCTTGCGTAACAAAATGGATCATATTTGCGAGATCTTGGATGAACGTAACCTTGATGTATTATGTCTCACTGAGACCTGGTTGTTCGAGTCAGATCTGAATATTATCCAGGCGGCATTGCCTAAAACCCATTCCATAATAAATGTTCCTAGGCCTAGGGGAGATCATCCGGGTGGTGGAGTGGCAGTTGTCTACTCCACATCTCTGGTGAATATCTTGCAAATAAGCCATAACCCAGCCCCTCTTTATTATGAACTGTTGGAAGTGGAAATAAAACTCCATCAACAAATTCTAAGAATGGCAGTTGTCTATAGGCCTGGCCATCGTGGCACAGATAGGGGTTTTATGGAAGAGTTTGGGCAGTTTCTCGAGGAATTTTCTGCTAAAACCGGAAGACTTTTGATATGTGGAGATTTTAATTACTGGGTTGACAGCCCTCATCTGAAGCCATTCTCTCCTGAGTTCCTTGAGTTGACTGATCAGAACAATTTTGTAAACCATGTGTCCCACCCAACTCATATCTTAGGACACACCCTTGACTTGGTTTTCTCTCCTGTGGGTTGTGGTGGTGTTCTGGATGTTGATGTTGAGAATGCTGACCCTAATACCTCTGATCATGCTTTGATTACTTTCAGCTTTGATTTCCCTAAGCCACTCACACATGAAAAAGTAATCAGATTTAGAAATTATAAAAATGCAGACCTAAATTTGGCTAGCAGTGAAGTAAAACAGTACTTGGGAAGTATTGATACTTCCAACCTTACTTCAGATGAGCTGGTGGAGGTACATGGAAATGCACTTAAATTAGTGTTCGATCATCACTGTCCAGAAGTAGAGAAGAAAATCATAGTACGAGATGATTCGCCCTGGTATAGCACTCGAGTTAAATTTCTTAGAAGAGCGCGTAGAAGAGCTGAACGTGAATGGCGGAAAAATAAAACAGACTCTACATGGTTGCAATATCTGTCAGCCAGAAGAGCTGTGGTCCACAAAATCAAAGATGAAAAGAAAGTGTATTATCAGGGAAAAGTTGACTCGTGTGGTAAAGACCAGAGGAGGTTGGCTTCAATTGTAAACAGTTTACTTGGAAAAACAAGAGTCAGCTTAAGACCTTCTGTACCTGATGCCGAGTTGGCTGCCAACTTTGTGGCATTTTTTGCTGGCAAGATAACTCGCATAAGACAGGAACTGGATGATGCTTCTGTTGGTGAAGAACTTTCAGTTGTACTCCAACCCTGACACATTCCTAATAATGTCCTCTCATCCTTTCACTCAGTAGAGGTGGACATGATCTCGTCCTACATAAGAAACCTCAATAAAACATTTTGCCCGTTGGATCCCAAAAATGTTTCCAAGCTACCAAGAGTCTATGATCACACAGTTGAGTTTATTTCCAAAATAATTAATAAGTGCTTCTCTGAAGGTAGCTTCCCACATTCTGAAAAGCATGCACTACTCCGACCTACTCTAAAGAAACCTGGACTTGATGTTGAGAACATGTTGAACTATCGTCCTGTCTCCAACCTGTCCTTCATATCAAAGATATTAGAGCGTGCAATACTTGACCAATTACAACCACTACTTCAGCAGAATGAAACTATCCCAATTTTTCAGTCTGCTTACCGACAGCATCATTCAACTGAAACAGCATTGATTAGAGTACATAATGATCTAGTTGAGAACATTTGCAATGGTGTGGCCTCACTATTGGTCTTGCTTGATCTCTCTGCGGCTTTTGACACAGTGGATCACGAGTTGTTATTGAGTGATCTTTATAATTCTGGTGTGCGTGACTCCGCTCTCTTGCTTCTTGGGTCGTACTTGTCAGGTAGATCCCAGAGTGTGATGGTAAATCAAGTGGTCTCGGACTCGACACCCCTGCAGTATGGTGTTCCGCAGGGATCAGTTTTAGGTCCTATCCTATTTATAATTTATATTAGCAGTTTGTCTCTTCTGCTTCGTGCAGATAATGTCACCTTTCACTTTTATGCAGATGACACCCAGATTTATGTGAGAATCACAAATATAGTTGATATACGGAGTAAGATGGAATTGTTGATGTCTGATATCAAGAAGTGGATGAGAGCGAGAAAACTTAAACTAAATGATGGTAAAACTGATATTCTCATCATCCGAGGAAATAGAAGAGCTGATGATATAGTAGGTGCCCTCTCCATCAATGTGGGTGGATCTCAGCTGCGACCGGCCAACTCTGTTCGAAATCTGGGTGTATATGTGAACTCCCGATTAGATTTCAAAGAGCATGTAAACCAGATAGTTAAAAGTTGTTACTTGCACATCAGAAATCTCTATTTGGTGAAGCCGTTTATAACCAGACGTTGCCTCCTGACGTTGGTTCACTCATTGGTCTTCTCTCGTGTTGATTATTTCAATGCCCTGTTGGTGGGTCTTCCAAATTATATTTTGAAGAAAGTTCAGTCTGTTCTTAACAGGGCCGCAAGACTAATTTTTGGTGTTCCACCTAGAACTCCTACTACATCTCTTCACATAGAACTGCACTGGCTGCCAGTAAGAGCAAGAATAGAATTTAAGTTGTGTTTGGTGACTTTTAAGGTTCTCAAATTTGGTGAGCCTGGGTACCTTGCGGAGCTGCTCAGGCGCCCACCGGCACACCATGGTGTAGTTGTGCGTCATGACAATGACCCTTTTCGTCTTGATGAACCAAGGGCTTTCCAGCAGTCTTCTTTCTTTGAGAGGTCATTCTCCTACATGGCTCCGAGGTTGTATAACAGGTTGCCGCTGTCCATGAGACAACCGAGTTCTGTTGAATGCTTCAAGAGACAACTTAAGACTTTTCTCTTTGAGAGAAGCTATGATCTTGAGAGAGGTGTCATGACAGATGGCTATAGAGTTTAGGCTATTTTGCCACTGCTAGTGATTGTTAAATGTGTGTTGTATATAAGCCTTCTTTTGATGCATTGATTTTTGTTCTTTTTTCTTTCTCTTTTCGAGCGCTAGTGAATTCTTCGGAAAAATTGGCGCTTATGAGAAATAAGTAACATGCTTATTATTATTATTATTATATAAAGTACTGTATATCATTAAGTAGGGTACGTGCCAAAGTATATAGATAGATGAAATAGATAGATAGCTAATTGTGCAGGCAACTGTACCATGTATGTATGTATGTATGTTTGTACTGTATATACTCAGGCACATACCCCATAGCTGGGGGTGGCCGACTCGAGACAGAGCCCGAACAGGGACAACACAACACAACATAAAAAATAACTGTACCATGATTTACTATAATGTATAGACTGACCTTAGATAGTTTAATGAGGAGTTCTTGTCTCTCCCTCTCCAGTACTTCCGCCTCCTGTCTGACCGTCCCCGTCACCTCCAGCATGTGGCCCTCCAACTCTCTGATGCGGTGCTGTAGACCTCCCAAGCTCTCACGCACCTCACTCAACTGGAACACAATCATAGCAAGTTACTTCTTGTTTTGACTGACATGTCTACTCAGTCTACTCATTACAAGCCTAGAAATTCTGACTTCAACCTCTCAAATTAATTAACGGTATGAGCTATAGGTAGCGCCAACGAACTTGACAATAATCTTGACCCCTTAACTTCTCATAACTCAAAATGAACGAATGCAATCGAGCTGACATTTCTATCATTTGGGAAGAGCTCACTAGGAAATAGGTGTGGATATTTACAGCCAGTTTGCTATAGGCCCTTTTGAGTTATGAGATGTTAAGGGGTCTGGATTATTATCAAGTTCGTTGGCGCTACCTATAGCGAGCTGCCATTTCTACCAATTGGGAAAAGTAAATCAGTAAATATGCGAGGAAATTCACAGCCTATGTTTGACAGCTCCCCTAAGTTACAAGAGATTTGGGGTTATATTTAGACATTAAAATGTAAAACTTGCAAACAAAGCAAACCAAAACTGGGACAAAGACAATATAAAGTCAAAACAACTTGTCAAAATCGCTATGTGGAAACAACGCTTACTAAAATAAAATTTATGAAATGAAAGAACACAATCCACCACATAGGGTGTACACTACTACATGAGCAAGTTATTCTAGAATGAATAGACTATATTTACTCTATTTGCCAGTGTGGAATATGCCCTCTCATGTAAGACTCTTAAATTTAGCCTGTACAATTTAGAAGAAAAAAACAAAAGTTACTGCTACAACATAAGATGCATGGTGATTCTGAGGGTTAAATGTATGATTGAAAAGAGCGTCTTCTACAGTGCGTTGTTATGTGTGCGATTAGTTTGCTTGGGAAACAGATTAACTTGCTCATGTAGTAATGTACACCCTATGTGGTGGATTGTGTTCTTTTATTTATAAATAATTATTTTACTTAAGCGTTGTTTCCACATAGCGATTTTGATTAGTTATTTTGTCTTTTTACTGTGTTCGTATACGTTTTGGTTTGTTTATTTTGCAAGTTTTACATTATAATCTAGGTCAACAGTATCGTCAAATTATCCATGGTAAATTGCTCAATCAGGCAGTCAATACTCATTCTCAAAGGCTCTTATGTACTGTATCTCAAATAACTGGAAATGACTTATGTGGACTGTATACTTTGACACTTATTACTACAGCTCTATACTGTACTCTGTCCTCCTTTTGTAGCAAATTTATTAACAAACACAGTAGATGATAATATTACATAAAAATATCCTAATAATTAATGCCAAGAATATATTCGGTACACAAGCTTTAGGACTTACAGCACTTATTAAGGATAGGATAAGAATATTACTTTATTTATGTTGCGATTTTTGTTATCGCTTTGTATACTGAGTTTGGCAGGCATTTTAGTTAAGTTGTCGAGTTTCGTAAATTAAATGTGATTGACAGGGCTAGGGCATGCTCTTGTTCCAGGGACTTCACTGGACATTTGCCACGAATCGCTAGACCCGAGTGTCCAAACTCTTGACAAGTTTTGCAAGTTTTACATTTTAATCTACCAATGGCATGGGGTGGGATCAAACTGCCGACCCTGTGATCAGCAGTCAGACGTGCTACCAATCATGCCACGGCCCGCGGAAATGCTAATGTATGCTGATAATAAAGGAGGTAGAGTGCATTAAATAAAGGGTCCTGGTAAGTGAGAATATACTGTACCTCTTTATTAAGTTCCTCTCGCTCTGACTCTCGGTGAGCTTCTGCCTCCATCTGGTGGAACTCTGTATCCTCAAACACCTGGGGTAAAAACAAATTATAAATCATACAAAATGATCAGTAAGCTATTAAGCTATCATACAGCCCTCACTGTCCGATACTGTACTGTACAGGTCTCTCTCACCTTGGGTCCGATACTGTACTGTACAGGTCTCCCTCAGTGTCCGATACTGTACTGTACAGGTCTCCCTCACTGTCCGATACTGTACTGTACAGGTCTCCCTCACTGTCCAATACCCTGATTTACCATATTATTATAGGTTTTTAGGTGTTTGGGTTTGGGTTTTGGCTGGTCCCAAGAACGCATCCCCATTTACCCCATTAATTTTAGGGTTTGATTTATGATTTTTCTATTTAACCCTCTCCGACATATGACGCAATTTTGAGCCTATTAGGGATACTTTAAAGCCTTTGTTACCATCAGGGGTATTTAGAAACCTTTAGTTTAGTTACTTCAACCTCTGCAGTTGTCTTTGAGTTAGCTGTGGGCAGAAAACTAATTTTGGAGAGGTAATTATACGAGTGAGAGAACTCTATTTCTTATTGCTAATCTGGCAACCTCTGCGTCATATGAGTCTGAAAGGGTTAAGATGACGTTTTCAGGAATGTAACCCAATCGTAAATCGAGGGAGACCTGTATATGTTTATAAGCAATTGTATTTATCTTTATGTGTTCCTACACAACTGATAAAATGAAAGGAAATTGAGAAGATCATAAATAACGTTGAAATTCTTGACACCTACTGTATATTTATTAGAGTATAATAATAAACCTACTTTCAATCAAATATTGCACGAGTTCCTAACTATTCCACAATAAATTGATCAATTAACAGTTTTAATTTCACTGGCACCTCACTATTTACTATTTGCACACCTAGCGACAATTTCAATCCTTTTAACCCCTTCAAACATTATGACATACTTTTCATCATATTCTGATATTGTATTATATATACAATATTCTTTAGCTCATAATCTACCTCTAGGACTCCAAGGGGTAAATACAATCTCAACGCACACTCTGAATAACAGACGTCCTTTGTAAGCTGCATAATATCATTTAATTTCAGCCAGAATCAAAGGTAAAAAGGTGCCATCGTACTGAAGGGGTTAAAGGAGTAGTGCTCGTGTTTTGGTTTATCTATTTATTTATTTTTTTAGTTTCCTCGCTAGACCTCCATCAAGCTTTAAAAAAAAAAAAAAATAGACCCCCTTTCAAGATTAAATTTTAAATTTTTCGGTAGAAAATGTCTCCAGGCCAAAGGCCATTTCCTTCTCAAATTACAGGCTCACTATCACTCGCCAGGAAAAAATTGACACCTAAATGGCACAAAGTCTTAAAATTGACAAAAAAATGGGGTGAAAGGTCTCAAAATTACAAAACTAATAATAACAAACTCTAAAAGCACACTAAGTTGAACAAAAATGAACTAGAAACTGGAGGTCTATCTATCTAGGCTATCTATATACTCTGGCAATTTTTTTTTTATTTTTTTTTTTAGAAACTGGAGGTACAGTAGTGAAGAGATTTTGCTTAATGGTCGTCATCTAAACGAAAGGATCATGAAATACCTTAGTAAATGAACCAAGAAAGATGATATCCGGACACCCTAACATTCCCACACAACATGCACAATTGCACATTCTTCAACAACAAACATTAGAGAGAGAGAGAATGAGAACACCACATTTAGTCAATTTCAATCCAAAAGTAAATATTGAAACATTTTATATGGTTAATACTGATGGTCATAATCGGTAAATTATAACCATCAGTACTAGCCATTGATGTTGAAAAGTTTGATATGGTTAGTACTAATGGTGTCAAAGCAATAATACAAGACTGCCATCACTATGTTGTACACTCACAGTCTCGTATACTGCAGTCTTTTATACAATTAACTATACCCTGTTTCTTTTTAACTGACGGTAAATCGCAAAGTTCCCATCAATATTTCTCGGATATTTTGAAGATTTTGTAGTGAAATATGGTGCTAATTATATAAACTTAGTCTTAATATCACGCAGAGACTTAGTGGTTTCATAGTATTCCCTTAAAGGTGGGGGTGCATGGGTTGAGGTAAACATGGAAAAATGATCGCCAACCTGCATATAATTATCTTGTAAAATGCAATGTCACTGAAATAATTATTTACAATGGTATAAAGGATTTTGTGGATCGTCTATACCAGGCCTGTGACGTCATAGTGACGTCACACCAGTATCCTTAGCCTAGACTGGATGGTGGACTTACACTCTTGTGACGTCACAGGCCCGGTATAGACGATCCACAAAATCCTTTATACCATTGTTAATAATTATTTCAGTGCCATTGCATTTTGCAAGATAATTATGTACAGCTTGGCGATTATCATTCCATGTTTATCTCAACCCATGAGCCCCCACCTTTAAGTATCGCGAAATTAGCTGCTAAGGGATTCAATTTACCGTCACATGAAATGAAACAGAGTATAAGAATATAATTAGAATTAATTATTGGAACACTCATCCTTGTAACAGTGTTCTTTATGACAAAAGAAGTTTAAGAAGCTAGAAGGAAAACTGTCCGGGTCACTAAATGTTTACACACTTGTCAGTCACTTAATAAGGGGAGATGTCCACTTGAGGGATTTTTTTTCTGGACTCCTCTCTCCCTCATGTTTAGCCCCATTGTTTTTCTAATTTTAAGACGTTTGCTCCATTATTTTGACTATTTTAAGAACTTTCAACCCATTTATGTCAATTTTAAAACCTTTCGTGCCATTTAGGTGTCGATTTTATCCTGGCGAGCGATAGCGAGCATGTAATTTAAGAGGAACCGGCTCTGAGCCGGCACATTTTTCTACCGAAAAATGTACAAATTTATCTTGAAAGGGGCTCAAGGGGGTGTAATCTTAAGCTTGAAGGATATATAGGGACCAAACTAAAAACCGCCCCTTAAGAAATGCAAAAGGGATAGAGAGAGAGAGAGAGAGGAGAGATTAATATTCAGATGAACGTTACCTAAGTATTTCAGTTGGTTGGTTCATATGTGAATGATACGATGTTTAAAAGAAGGTACCGGTAACATGACGTAACTTCGGACGGGGAGATAACTTCGGACACTGTAGGTGAATTGTGTTCTTTTATTTCATAAATTTTATTTTAGTAAGCGTTGTTTCCACATAGCGATTTTGATAAGTTAATTTGACTTTATATTGTCTTTGTCCCAGTTTTGGTTTGTTTAGTTTGCAAGTTTTACATTTAAGAAACTATACAATGAACCACAGTTATGGGATAAATACATGATGTTGGGGAAAAACAAGTATGTCTTCGGTGTTCTTCCATAATGCAGAGTCATTTTTCCATAACTGTACCTTATATACTTTTATCCAGAAGTGTCCGAAGTATAGCCCCAATCCGAAGCTAGGGCATTTCACGGTATATTAAATAGAAGTTCAAAATAAAGAAGTTTATATTAAATGTGAGAAGTAATTGAAAACAAAAACCATTTAAAGGACTTCATAATGATATACAGTAGCTTATTTTGAAAAGAAAAGCTTAAATATTTAGTAGCAAATGCTATTTAATAGTAAACATTAATTGTCTATTCCACATTATTGCATAATATAGCATAAACTACTTAGCTTAGCACATTTAAGCACTAAAAATATGGTTATCCATCTACAGTATATATACAAAACAAATATTATATATAAACACACACTACTTTACTGACAACTCTAGTCATGAGGAACAACAAAACACTAAACCATACTAATAATAAAGCATAAAATCACCACTAATCAAATTATTGAAGGCATATACACCAGGCTCTGTTATTTAATGGCAATACAATAATACCTCACCACCTCAGATGCCCGTAATACTGCATCATTTCACCTCTCCAATGCTTTATGCAAATATTTATAAACGATAAAGATATTTTTTCTTATATGATGGCAATCTTACTATGTTAAGGTTGTAGTCAATTTCATGAAATTTTACCAGGGAAAGTCTAAAACTTGTCTAATTAGTTCAAAATATCCATGTTGCTCTGATATCAACATACAGTATTAAATTATCACTCAGGGATTCATATCCACATATGTACTTTGCTATAAGATCGAATTGAATAGCATTAGTCTAGCACTTTAAAGTACAGTATTAGGTTAAGGAGTTATCTTTCAATAATATCAAATCGAAGCTGAGAGTTTGGGTATATATGATAAAGTGAGATGACTCTGTTGACAAGGGTATGAAGTGAAGGATACGATGGGCTAATGATAAGAGACAGAGAAGGAGAGAATTTCAAGACACTGGGTGGAAATATCGTCATTGTCATTGTCAACATGTCACATCAAGTAGCACCCAGAAAACTTGCCTTGTCCACTGAGCTAATCCAAAGATCCCTAAGTATAGTACAGTGTAATGCTAAAATATTTTTGTACAAGCATAGGGCAGTCAAGAAGTTAATGTATTGGGTGTCCTATACATGGGATTTGGACAGCAAAATCATGCAGGGTCTTGTATTGGATCTATTTTGTTTGTATGTTTGCATAGTCTATTATTTCTAGCCCAAAATATTGCTCCCTAACTCCTTATGGCCAAGAGAAATCAAGCTGACCATTTGAGAAGAATCAACCCAGATATTGGTGTGGATAATTACCGCCCGTTGCCTCTAGCTCTTCTCGAGTTATAAGAGGCTAAGGGGAGATTTTTATTTGTTTTTGTTTTTTTTCTTGTTTTTTTTTTTTTTTGGGGGGGGGGGGGGGGAGACCCCTTTCTCCATCACATTATAGCCTTATTAAGTTAGGAGTCAAGATTGAGCCTCATAATGGGTTTGGTCCAGGAGGCTGTTGTAAAATGTCTTTCGTTCGTTCGTAGAAGTCAGGATTTCTGGCCTAATTATAAAGATGCACTATGTCCTATTAATATAACACTGATGTCTCTGGATAGTGCACCTTCTTTCAGGAGAGCGTAAAGTCTTCAACGGGTGAAAAGATGCAAAGGGACAGTGGTTAAGAAGAATGGTTTCATTGAGGGAATGTGATGGTGTCAGGTACCTCTTTATTGCATCCATTTATGACTCATTTATTGGCATATATATATCACATCTTTTTTCAGCTTGTGCAAAATTTAACCCCTCATTAAACAGTAGTTATTAGTTATTCATCATTAGCATTTGACAGCTGCATTCATTTTTCAGTAATTACTAAATGATTAAAACAAGATTATTTCAATGTTTCCTTCATTTTGGCATTAATATAGTGAATGCACAGGAGACAAATTTACTGGTCATCTGAGGTGTGAAATCTTACTGCAAGATGTTAGAACATAAGAACATAAGAAAATGGGAGTCTGCAGAAGGCCAACTGGCACACACAAGGCAGATCCCTCTCACACAATGTTCATTTTTATTCTTAGAGAAATAAACACAACTCAAAAACAAAATCTAATTAACAAATGTTGCCTAAACATGCTCTTTAACAATATCATCGAAACCGAGTCACTCTTTTACCACATTTTGTAACAACATCGAGGAGCAAATAAGATACTGTATGTTAATTTTTGTTTGCATTCTTTTCCACTTAATGATTTGGCATTAGCTGCTGCCATTATCCACAGTTCCAGCTTGTCGTGTTTATGAACGACGCAACCATTACTGTATTAACATTTTGGTGTAACACGTTCCGAGCGCTAGTAAACTCCTCCGGAAGAACTGGCACTTTTGAGAAATAAAAGCACAAATTATTATTATTATTATTATTATTATTATTATTATTATTATTATTACCCAAACAATCTGAATAGGGCTATTCAGGTGGAAGCAAAGACAAAAACTTTAACAAAAAACTGGATACATATTTTTGTTCCTCGTTGTGGTTACAAATGCAGACTCTGAAAAAACCTGAATAAGAACCTGTCATCAAAAGGGGGTATTACACGAGAGCTTTTATCGGCAATTTTCAGTGGTCAACATTTTTCTGGCAATATTTCGGGGATCTTTTCCACTGGTATCAGAAACTAAACTGAAGATAGATTGATGCAGGTGACAGAACAATTATAAAAGTTTACCTCAGTATTTAATATTAAGCTAGTATATTACTTTAACTTTTCCTATTGATACCATTATATTGTTTATTGTTTTTTTCTCCAAATTACACATACTTTTTTTAAGCAGAAAACTATAAAATTATAATTTGACTCCATTTTACAATTTTGATAGATATATAAATTTGGCTAAACAAACCTCACCACGATTAATTATTGTGTACCCTTTTACATTTCTTAAAAGGTTGACATAGAATCTTAAAACGTTGACATACAGTATGTAGTTTGACTTCACAAGCTGCCAGACCAGTGTTGACGATAAAAATTTGGAGGGCAAGAGCGCTCGAGTGATACCGGCCTTCCAAAAGTTGGATCACAGCCACACAACAACAACACCCACCCACCATGCTGCTTCACACACACACTTACTTTCTTCGCCTTCTTCCACCGAATATAGAAAAAGAAAAACTGGAAGAGGTGGATAATGGTCAGGGCTTCAAGAATAATGATGCACTAATATAACTACCTACTTAAAATAACGTAGAGCTTGTACAGTTGCCTCAAGATAATCCTTTACCACACCCAATGTTTATACTGCCTAATCTGGCTACTTGTGTTGAACATTATTCTTTATCATACAGTACTGTATATGAAAATTATGTTATGATGGTAAAGGGATATTGTACCGAGAGAATTAAGTTGCCCACATTGAAACCAAGCACCTATATGTTCAAACTAGTGTAATCAATCCAATTTGCATACTGGTTGTTTGAATGCTGGTAGTACTACAGTTAAAATTATGCATGTGTACCAGACCCTTATGTGCATCAGAGAGAAAACTTGATACACTCAATTTCCTGTCAGAACTTAAAAGGATATTCTAAAGGTACATCTAATTATCCTACAGGTATGATATCGTTTGTATTAACAATTGTGAATGATGATTGCAGGTTTTTACCACCATACACTCCCTGCTGAATAGCAAGGCTAGGGTGGGTGCCCTGATGAATCAGGGACTTAGTGAATAGTTGCCACAGATTGCTAGACCGCACCGTTCACCAACAGCACTGACGTCTGCCAATAACTCACTGGCTGGCCCGAGGCTCGAACCGTCAACCTCACGGTTAGCAGGCGAACGCTCTACCAATCGAGCTACGGCTTAAGTAATAAGGAATAAGTAAAATATGGAGTGTTGTTGTTGTTGTTGTTGTTCCCCTCGGGGAACAACGCCCGGGAAAATATGGAGTTCAGCTATTTTATATTTGGTTAGCTAATACTCTGCTCATTATCTCTCAAGTCTTGATATATTATTCCTTAATTATTTATCTTAAACTACAAATCATAGATTTTTTTCACTCTAATCAAACAATAGCTTAATACTTATTTACAGTATCACAATGACTGTACCTACCTGCAGGTACCGATATGGCATTACTGTACTACATTTTCACTTCCAAAAAATAGTCATCTTAAGAACTACAACTGACACGCAGGCGGGGTATTATGTATCCCCTGATAGGCAGCTTCCCCAGGCACTATTCCATGGTTCACATCCTTTACTAACTGGCAAAAAGGACCACTAAGAGAATCTCCTGCTCTGTAGCCCCAAACAGGACATGCACTAGCCCCAACATACAGCAAGCTACCAACAACTGTCCAGGTCCTCAACCAAGAGCATCGCCAAGCAACGACCAGGCTTCTAGGACAGGTCTTGATATGACTGTACTGTATTCTCATCAAGCAGTGTTATCAGCGGTGGAACTAGCTTTTGACCTTCAGGGCATGCCTACAAAGCAGTAGATGATTTTTGGCTCAGGATTTCCCTTCCCCTTTCTCTACCAGAGCAAAAGAATGCATTCCACCCATTCATTAAATACCAGGGCATGATATTGAACAACCGACTTCCCCAATCTCAAGTCCACCACGTTACCCACTGTGCAAATAAGGCTAGGCCACTGAACAGAAAACTGAACGAATGCTTTTATATATCTGAAGACACTTAATATCTGATCAATACAACGATACATAATTCAGCAAATGCCTCACCTTTCTCTCAGCCTCGACTGCTTCATGCTGAGCCTTGAGTGTCTCCAACATCTCTGTCTCCTCGTCAGTGGTGCCGGAGAACCCCTCGCTCACACCCTCCAAACGGTCCCAGCTCTCTCTCTGCCTCCCTCTAGTCGGTTTCGGCAGGCCTGAGCGAGGATAAAGATATACATAAAGAGGATAATATAATGTAGGCCTAGACAGAGGTTGAGATTAAGAATGTCACTATAAGCTCAACCAGTAAATGTTCGCAACCAGTGGCCTCTCAGACAGTATCAACTCTTGCACACTTGTCAGGTAAAGGGGGGTGACCTGCTTTTTGTTATTTCTGTCTTTTCTCTCTTTCTCTGGCTTGTATCCATTCGGCCCCATTCAGCCAACTATTTTAAGACACGTTTATCCCCATCTAGGTGTCGATTTCTTCCTGGCGAGCGATAGCGAGCCAACATTATATGAAGAAATCCGGCTTCGCCGGAGACATTTTTCTATCGAAAAATGTACAAATTTAGCCTGCTGTCAAACAAAAATAAAAAATATGCTGGCTCGCTACCGCTCACCAGTAAAAATTGACACCTGGATGGGGATAAACACCTTAAAGCAGTAGGCTGAATGGGGCCAAATGGATACAAGCCAGAGAAAGATAGAAAAGGACAGAACAAAACAGGGCACCCCCTTAAGATAGATTAGGTTAGCTAAGTTGGCATTGGTTTAGCTGACCATGAAAACATTGAAACTGGTTGAGAACTACAATTTGAAATGGTCTATTGGTCAAGTTGTCCAGGAAACAATATATATGTTTTTTAAGTGATAAGATGGCTACAGTTAAATCATTAACAACTATAATACAGGTACTAATGCATATTTTTAATTCAATCATAAAAATATAAAAAATACTGTCAGTTCAAGTTACTGGAGAGTATGGAAACAAGATGTCTATAAACAATTTGCTCAAATGATAATAACAACAGTCGCCACTGCATATAAATCATCAGATACCCTGTAAATTACCTTCAAGAACAACAGTGACTGCCTTTAGATAAAATAGGAAAGGTAGTGTTGCTTATGGTGACTGTCAGAGTGATTTATAAAGATGGGTGACGACTTTAGTGCAGTGGTGACTAGGTGTTGTTGCCATAGAGATATTTAAGGAGAGATGGCAGCTCAAATGCAATGGCGAGTATACGGTAGTGTTAAAGTTCGACCCGTACCTCTATAGCGGCCTGGTGGTGTTGTCGCTCTTGTACGCAGGTGGCCTCCAGTTCTCTGCTGCGGACCTGTAGCTCCTCCAGCTGCTGGGTCTCGCTCACGGCCTTCTCTCGTAGCGGTCCAAGCTCACCCTCCAACAGTGCACGTTCCATCTCCAGCTGGAAATACATGGAGTAGTTGCTAGTTTATAGCTTTAATAGGTCCAACTCAAGACCCTTCTGTTCTTGTCTCCGCTGTCAACATCCCTCTGACAACACAGAACACTTAATACAGCACTTGCCCAGCACAGACATAACTTCAACATCACTTCACTCAGAGATCTCTGGACCCACCCGGGGGAAGTGCTGGACTATCTGGACACTGTGGGATTCCTATAAAAGGGAATCTTGGGGCTCCAACAACAATAGCTTCAATACAGATTAGTTCTCTCACTTTCCATTTACAGATATAAACATACATTGAGAATAGTAGTTGTAAATGAAACTTAACTTTAATCAAAAAATACAGAATGGCGCTCTCTCTCTCTCTCTCTCTGTAACATTATTTATTCAACTTCCAGCTAGAAACACATGGAGTATAGTTTAAATTTAATACAAGTTGGTTCTCTCATTCCATCTCCAGCTAGAAACATGGGGATTACTTTGAATACAACTAGAGCATAATACAAATTGGTTCTCTGTACCTCCATCTCCAGTTACAAGTACTAGTCAACACAGTTTAATATAAAAGCAGATATTGTTCTCTCTCTCTTTTCCTCATTCAATAGTGCTCACTCCATCTCAACTCAAAGCAAACATACAATACAGTACAGTACTTGTTAATGGAGTTTTTTTTTTTTTTTTTTCTATGTGATTGAGGGAGGCAAAAGGCATTACTGCCTATAGCGAGTGCCTCCCCCATAGTTGAAAGAGTGACAGGGCCAAAATCAAGGGACGTTCGAGCCAAAATGCCTGGACACACAGAGTTTGAAGCAATTTAGGTCATAGGAAGAGGGAAAGACTGATTCTGGGAGAGAATTCCAGAGCTCAGCTGTTGAGTAGAAGAAAGTTTGAGAGTAACATTTCACTCTTGGGTTGGAGAGTTGCACAGAGTAGGGGTGGGATTGAGTTGTAAGACGGGTACCACGTGCCCTACGTAAAGGAGGTGGTATGCACTGGGATAGCTCTGAGGAACACTGATTATTATAGTAGCGATAGAATAGCGAGAGAGATGCAACATTGCGGCGGAGAGAGAGAGACTGCAGAGAGTTGGTGAGTGGACGGGAGTTAATGATACGAAAGGCCTTCCTTTCAACTTTGTCTAGGAGAGTGGTGTGAGAGGAACCTCCCCAGACATGTGAACAATACTCAATACAAGGGCGCACTATGCCCCTGTACAGAGCAAGAAGCTGTGCAGGGGAAAAGAACCCCCTAAGGCGGGTTGAGCACACCGAGCTTCTGGGAGGCTGCCTTAGCAAGACTGGTAATATGGTCCTTCCAAATGAGAGCAGAAGAAAAAGAGACACCAAGAATATTGAGAGAAGATGAAGGGTTGATTTTTGTATTGTTAAAGAATAAGGGATAGTCCGCTGGGAGATCCTGACGGGTAGATAGATGGAGAAATTGGGTTTTGGAAGCATTAAAGTTAACAAGGTTTTCTCTGCCCCAATTGGAAATAGTATGTAGATCAGAATTTAAGAGTTCTATGGCTTCATTACGTTTGTCGTTGAGGAATTGCTGGCTGGGGCGTTCTGAAAAACTAATGGAGTAGTGTAAGGTTGAGTCGTCTGCGTATGAATGGATGGGAATTAAGGTACAGTTAAGGAGATCATTTATAAAAATTAGAAAGAGAATAGGAGATAGGACAGAGCCCTGAGGAACACCGGAGTTTATAGGGTGAGGAAGTGAACAATGGCCGTCCACAACCGCGGCTATGGAACGGCCGGAAAGGAAATTAGAGACAAAGGCACAGATGAAGGGATAGAAACCGAAGGAGGGTAGTTTAGAAATTAATCCTAAACATATCCTAATATGTCCATAATTCAATCTTAACTAGGTCAATTTTATCATAGTCTAACCTTCATCTGAGTGAGAGCGAAAAGGCATACAGATAAAATGTTTAACAACCTTCCAGCGCCCCTCGTCATAAACCCGCCAACACCACCAAGCTCACATGACCAATATTACAGGCAATACTTGACACATTATTTACTGTGTTTCTCCAGAGGTTGGGGTATATATTTTCATTCGTCTTTGTAGTCGTGGTACATCCCTTTCATGTTTGGGATTTCTTTTATAACCATTGATCACAAGCTGTCCACCTATTGTGTCCATCCTGTCATACAGGGTGTCCCAAAATAGACGGGCCAAACTTCAGGATATGAATATACATATGAATTCTAAGCATAAAATGTTTTATAGCAATGACAACCGTTTAAAAAAAAAAAAAGAGGTATTGAAGGTTTTATATAGTATTCTTCCCCGCATCGCTGTAGTGGACTCTTCCATGCCAAATAGTTTCCAACAGGTCCAAAGTGAGGTAAGTTATCAATTATTTTGCAACTTACATAATTATATTATCTTGATAATAACATGGTAAAATAATTGCAATTGGATCAGGGTGTGGGAAGCTCTAGGATAGCTCAACCAGCCTTATGGGGAAATACTTAAAAAATATCCATTTTCAACAGACAATATCTTTGTAACGAGTACAATTTGGAATTTTGCTTATAGAACATTTTATGATTACAATATTATTCCTAAGCTAATCCTGAAGTTTGGCACATCTATTTTGGGACACCCTGTATATAACCCTTCACTGAACTAGGTATGTATACCTTTCCTGTATATATGTATGTATTTGTGTAGGTAGACACAGTACACCGTCCTGCCCACTACGGTTCAATTTTCGTCCAGTGGATATTGTTTTGGCAATCAAAAACAGATTTGTCAATCCATAAAAGAGTATACAAACCAATTAAAAAAAAAATCCATCCACAAGCATTCAGATTGTGTAGATATTACAAATAAATCCTTATATTTGAGCTTGTTTCTCCAAGCTATAGTAATAAAAATTGTCACATATTAATTTCAGAGTTTGAGGGATGATGGGTGGATGTACAGTATAAGAGAGTAATGCCAATTATAGATACTTTGATCATTAACCCATTGACTGTGGGAGATGCTCCGGAACACCATAGCAATTTACAGCAATTTACAGGCTTTTAAAGCCTGTAGGATCTAGTGCGAGTATGCGGGAGCGCGGCAGGCCACCCATCCTCTATCCAGCCAACCAGCCGAGGCACTGAAGAGTATGAGTTATATTCTCGCTTGACATACAGCGCTGCCAAAGGCAAATGTAGCGAGACATTAGCGATAATTGCTCAGTATTAGTGAATGTACAAAGGAGTACAAAGGAGTACAAAGTACAAAGGAGTACAAAGGAAATCAAGCAACAACAGATCTAGTGACCCTTCTAGGCTGCTTGTCCTCCAAAACACTGAGGATCAAGTGTCCAAACAGTGGTTTAGAGTGGGTAAGGGAACATTGGAAAGGGAACTACTGCCCTGCCACTAACGTGGCAGGACTAGGAAGTTAGTAGGGGACATATGGGTTAGTAACTGAGGGGAGGATAAAGTTATTCATTTACAAACGCAGTCAGTCGCGGGTTTGATGCAAGATATTTGTCTAGGCGGAATTTAAATGAATCAACGGTGCTGCAGTCTATAACGTTTCGGGGAAGCCCATTCCACAAGTTGACAACTCGATTGAAGAAGAAATTCTTAGATTCGTGCGAGTTAAAAGATTTACCAATAATTTTGCAACCGTTTCCCCGTGTGTAATTAGATTGGTTGATAGTGAAGTACTTACTACAGTTCATATTGTCGATGCCTTTGATGATTTTGAACACTTGAATTAAGTCGCCTCTTAATCTGCGCTGGGTTAAAGGAAATAGATTTAATTCTCTAAGACGCTCTTCGTATGGTTTGTTCTTTAGGCTAGGTATCATTTTGGTAACTCTACGTTGAACTCGTTCTAGCTTGTTTATATCTTTTTGGTAATAAGGGCACCAGGATTGAACGCAGTATTCCAGAAGAGGGCGGACTAAGGAATTGTAAAGGGTTAGGATAACTTCTTTGGATTTATGCTCAAATGACCTGCCTATAAAGCCAATTATTTTGTTTGCCTTCTTAACAACTTCTGAACATTGTTGACTCGGTTTTAGGTTACTCGATATTGTTACTCCCAGATCAGTTTCTCTGTTTACATTCTTAAGCTGAGTGCCATTCATCGAATAGTTTGCTTTCTCATTTAGGTATCCGACATGTAGTACTTTACATTTATCCGCATTGAAACTCATTTGCCAAATTTGGGCCCAACATGACAATTTATCTAGATTGTGTTGCATATCGTCAACTTGTTCTTTTGAGAGTACGCTATTTGCAATTTTTGTATCGTCAGCAAATTTTGAGATTGTGCAGGTGAGACTCTCATCTATGTCGTTGATGTAAATTAGAAAGAGAATTGGTCCTAGTACCGATCCCTGGGGTACCCCGCTACTTACATTGGTCCATTTAGATGCCTTACCGTTTATGACTACTCTTTGCTTTCTGTTGTTGAGCCAATTTTCTATCCATTTCAACACACCGTCTTGTATTCCATGCGCTTTTAGTTTTAGCAGTAAACGTTTGTGGGGAACTTTGTCAAAGGCCTTTTGAAAATCAAGGTATATAATATCTACAGCTTTACTCTCATCGTAGAGGTTGAGGATATCGTGGAAGAAGTCTAAGAGGTTTGTTAAACAGGAACGTTTTTTACGAAAGCCGTGTTGAGTATCTTTAAGTATGTTATTTTCCTCTAAGTGATTTACGAGTCTGTCTCGTATGACCGTTTCTAGCATTTTACATACAACTGAGGTTAAGCTAATTGGACGATAGTTACTGGGTAGGGATTTGCTGCCTTTTTTGAATATCGGTGTTACGTTGGCTAGCTTCCACTGATCAGGCATAGTTCCAGACTGCAAGGATTTATTGAATAGTAATGTCAGTGGTTTGGAGAGCTCATTCTTAGCTTCCTTTAGAACTCTAGGCGAGATTGTATCAGGTCCTGGCGTTTTATTTACTTTGAGTTTATCTAAACAATTCAATACTTCTCTCTCTGTAACGGTAATATTGCTTAGAAGATCTGAATTATCAATCTGAATCGGCGATGGTGTAGGGATATCACTGAGGTCTTCGGTTGTAAAAACTGATGCAAAGAAGGTATTGAGGGCATTACTCATTTGTACTTCGTCTTTGGTGTATTCTCCTTTTTCATCGACTAACGGTCCAACAGTTGAAGTAACTACTTTTTTCTTTCTGATATAACTATAGAATTCTTTCGGGTTTGTTTTACTTTGATTCGCAATATGTAACTCTAAGGTCTTTTTACTTTGCTTAATTAACTTTTTGGCTTTGCGTCGTAGCTCTACAAATTTCACCCGTTCTTCGTCATTTTGTGAGGATTTTAATCTATCATTAGCAAATTTTTTAGCAAGCAGGCAGTTTGAAATATCTTTATTCCACCATTTGGGCTTATTATTATGGCTTGGACGCCGTATTTTCGATGGTATGCAGTCTTGCACTGCTTTTAGGTAAGTGGTTTCGAATAACTTCCAAGATGTATTTATATCGTTATTGTTAATTAAAAAGCTCCAGTCAGTTTCTTTAAACATAGCTCTAAGTTTATGGAAGTTTGCTTTCTTGAAATTAGGGACTTTTTCGATGCTACTATTTGGTTCGTTACTAGTAAACTTTAAAGTGAAAGTTATCGTACGATGGTCGCTGTTACTGAATTCATCACCAACATTCAAATTCTCTATCAATTCTTCTTTTGTTGCAAGTACAATGTCAAGAACGTTATTACCACGGGTCGGCGTTCGAACAAATTGATAAAGCGAACTCTCTTGCAAGTTCGTATACAAGTCATGTCCGGAGTGTGAAGTAAGAGTATCGCCCCACTTGGTCACAGGTAAATTAAAGTCGCCAAAAATTACGGTATCTTGTGAGTTACTTACATCTGCAATTTGTTCGTAAATTTCTCGGTCAGTTTGCACTGATTGAGCTGGAGGTCTGTATATTAACGCAAGTATTATTTTTGTACCTTTATTATTCTTTATTAGCACAAAAGATGTGTCGACGTTCACAATTTGAGGTTTTGACACGAGGGTCGGGTTAAGACTTTCTTTGATATAAAATAAAACGCCACCTCCATTTTTATTTATTCGGCTGTTCTCAAACATTACATAACCGGGAAGTGAATACTCTGCTAAAAAGTCTCTATCTTCTGTATTGAGCCAAGATTCTGTTATGCCAATCACATCATAATTTTCTGTAAACACTAGTTCCTCTAAATCTGAAAATTTATTGCGTATGCTACGAGCGTTTGCATAGAAAACCTTTAAAGTTGCGGTTTTAGAACTCGCAGAACGTTCTTTCATCGAATTTTTGGTTCTGGTCGGATCTACATTTACATTCATGGCTGTCCTCGGTCCTCGGTCGTTATCCCTGACGGTTTTGAATTTGGGTCGTGTTGGTGGAGATTTATCCAAATTCGCGGTTCTTGACGGATTAGTATTTAATTCCTTTGTAGGTTGCCGTCCTCGCTGTCTTCGGTCCTCCTTCCTGGTTGTCCTGTGCTGAGTCGATTTCTTCTCCGAAAATCCTTCACCGCATCGTTGAGAAGACGCCCAAAACGTGCTGCTCCCACCTGGTTCAGATGAACTCCATCGTCCGAAAACAAATAGTCATCGTAGTAGAAATTGTCTAGACAATTAGAGGTAGACAGATAGAGAGAGAGAGAGGTAGGTAGGTAGGTAGACAGATAGAGAGAGAGAGAGAGGTAGGTAGGTAGGTAGGTAGACAGAGAGAGAGAGAGGTAGGTAGACAGATAGAGAGAGAGAGAGAGGTAGGTAGGTAGGTAGACAGATAGAGAGAGAGAGAGAGGTAGGTAGGTAGGTAGGTAGACAGAGAGAGAGAGAGAGAGAGGTAGGTAGGTAGGTAGACAGATAGAGAGAGAGAGAGGTAGGTAGGTAGACAGACAGATAGAGAGAGAGAGGTAGGTAGAGAGAGAGAGAGGTAGGTAGGTAGACAGACAGATAGAGAGAGAGAGAGGTAGGTAGGTAGACAGACAGATAGAGAGAGAGAGGTA